>VZSE01007923.1:1837328-1973050 GCA_013398275.1 Promerops cafer
CAATAGGGATTATCACTGTGCTCTCCTCACCCCTGTGATATTTACTACCCTAACCCCAGCAAGTACTCTGCAGCCCAGAAGCACAGAAAATGGAAACAGGTATTTAAAAGTTTTCCAGACCCTGTTGGTCTTCAGTAGCTGAATAGGTGACTAGAAGAACAAAGAAATGAATGGATTAGGAATCCAACCACAAAATTTCTTCCCACCTGATAAAGCTACCAGTAGCTTTTGCAGTACCTGTAATATAAAGAAAGGGTTGTTGTCATTCTGTTAGCAGAGCTTCTCCAATTGATGTAAAGAATCAGAAGTCACAGCTGTTTGATATCCAGAGAGAGATTCACAAGCAATATTCAGCACCAAACAGCAAAAGGGATAACTATGCCCAAATGAGCTAAAGTGCCTTCGTAATGGCAGTGGTATCTGGGAGGTGTTGATTGAATGGCTCTCTTGGAATAGCTCTGATCCAGTGAAATTTCATAGGGACATAATCTTCTCTCCATTGCTAAAAAGGCAAATGTTGAACGTTTTCATCTGGTATAAATCTTGACAAACACCATGGAAATCAATGGAGATAATCCTGATTTAGGCCAATTGCTGAAAGCAGAAGGTGGCCCCATCTGTAGATACTAAAAGTAGCTTTGATTTTTTCCTCATGGCCAATGATGTCCAGCATCCCCTAGGGATTCTTAATCACAATGGCAGTGTGTTACCTTACAACTAATCAGTTCCCCATGAATCCTGGAAACATATTAATTTGACTCATCTTTCAAGCACCATGAGGCCAGAGTGGTGTCTTACACTGTTGTGAAGGAAAAGAACACTTTCAGCAGCAAGGAATGAACAGAAGGAGCTGAAACCTGCAAATACAAATTGACTCAAAAAATCATGACACCTTTGTATATAGGTTATTGATTATACCAGGAGCTGTATGAAAATGGCAAAAGCAGTTTTAACTGTCGCTCTAACTACAGTTCATTCCAATTCCAAACTATTAATGAGCTTAAAAAAAAAGGTTCAATAAAAGGTTCAAGGAAGAGAAATTTTTGGGGAGCAATGCTTTTCATGTTAGAAATTCTCAGGCAGTCATGTTTGTTCATTCATGAGCGAGATTATTCATCATTTGCTATCTTAGCTGCTTATGTCACCACACAAGTTTAGAAGTTTAATATCAAGTCTGAAACTTGAACCCTAGAAGAGAAGCAGAATAGTTTTGCATTTTGAGTTCTGTCCTCAAGACAGTTAAGAAGGATAAGATCTTTTGGAGTAATTTATCAGAAAGCATAAGTATTTTTTAAGTAAAAATGGACAAGGATCCTCTACAAAGGGATCTTACTATCTCTGTGCAGCTGTGTGTCAGCTTTTATCCCCATTCCACCTTTTCAATATGTTTTAGCTGGTATTTTCTGAGTTGATAAGGTGAATATGGGACTCATTTCATCTAGAGCTGGACTCCAAAAGGTGTTTCATATAAGCTGCTCTCAGACTACCTTTATTTGAAAAAAATATCTAGAGACCAACTTCTCCCATTTTAAGAGAGATGAGAAGTTTTTTGATGGAGCTTAGCTGGTGAAAAAAGTAGACTAGGTCATGTACTTCTAGATGGCAATAACTACATGAGATCAATTCCAGTTATATGTTTACCACCATGGACTGCTGGTCTCACCAGGAGCCTGTAAGTGTGATTACAATGTAATTTACTTCCCAGCACAAATGTTGTTTTTCTTTTCATGTTCAAAAAATATAAATATTCTAAATAATGAATGAAAAACTTATGTGAAAAACAGTTTTTAAATTCCTTGTGCAATCTGTAAGAATTAATCCAGACAGTTGTATATAGATTCTGTTGCATAGCAAGTTCTTTGCTAGATCATGTTGACATCAAACTTATATTTTTCCCTCCAGTAAAACTGATTCAAACTGTAACAAAGATATGTGAGGCCAAGCCACCAGCTGAGGCAAAGGGGCTCGATTGTTAAAAGTGAGGGAGTTAAGTTGATTTGCACCACCTAAGGTTTAGACTCTTGTGGTGTAATGTTGTTTGATTCTTCTCTTCCATGGTTCGTAGGAAAAATCAAGCAATGTCAAAATGATTTACTGTAAATGGTCTTGCATTTGATCATCTTTGTGCTTCATTATAATTACAGAGTCAAGGCTAACAATAGCCTCTCTATAATTTCTTTATTGGCATGCAAAGTTTGCACAGTAAATATTTCTTCTCATCGCATTTTTTCTCCTTTTCCAACAAGCTCTCAAAGCAACCATTCCAAACTAAATAGCAATTGAACTGAACTATCATTATGCTGTACATACTAATTCTGCTCCCAGCTATTTTTTTTTTTTAAAGCATGAAATTCCCAGATTACAAAGCCTGCTGCATCATGTGAACTCATCTTTGAAATAAGTCCGAACTGTAGATTTCAAAGCCCAAACTGACTTGAAACTGCACTTCCTCATCAAAGATAAATGTTTAGGGCTAGTGTTCTTGTTTGATCCAAGAAATAAGTCCTAGGTTTCAGTCTTCTAGAGTAAAATCTTGATTTAATTCAAGCCAGTAGCAAAATTCCTGTTGTTTGTTAACAAGGTCAGGACTCCAGCACCAGATTTCAGCTCCCTGAAGTTCAGGTGCAGAGGGAGTTCTGAATCCACATTCTGAATTCTCATTGCTGTGTTTGTCAAAAAAGAAAATAAAAAAAAAGAAAAAAAAAAAGAAGAAGAAAGCTAGTTCATAAAAGCATTTTTCAAAGTAAGGCTTACACAACCTTGGGTGCCAAATTACATGTATGAAACTTGGAGTTACTGGAAAGGGCCCTGCTGAATGCAAGAGGCTTTGGATTAGATCCTGTTACCGCAGGACTACAAATTGCAAAAGAAAATTAATCACACATAACACATTCCATTCCATAACTTAGACCATCTTTTTGCAGCTTTAATTTAATAAATTTTTTCTGGTACAGTTTCCTGTGTGTATCAGTAACATCTTTTTCCAGCCCTGTTGAAGACTCACATCCACAGAGAACTACAAATCTGCCTGCTACTTTGAGATCAGTCACTGAACATGAGTTTCAATCATTCTTTACCCAGAGAATCTAGAATTCAAAACCAAAGCTAGAAGTTTCAAGAATATTGAGATTTTATTTCTTTTGTAGAAAAAACACAAACAAAACAGAGAGAGGTTTGTTTCCTCACCGTCCCCAAAGTTTTTTGAAAATACTGATATGATAACAATTGCAAATTTAATTTTCTTTTGAGGTTTCAAACTTGGGAAGACCTTTTTTTCCATGTAGTTATTAGAAACAGATGATGATGATGATGATGATGATGATGATGATGATGATGATGATGATGAATATTATTATTTATTTTTTCTTAAATCCCTCTATCCTATCCCACGGAAGCTCTTAGTTATTGCAACAAGGAGTTTTGATATGTTGTTGATGTGATCAGAAAGAAATTATAATGATAATATGTCACCAGTATGGTTTCACAGAACTTTTACCTATTGGATAGCATTTAAAAGGCCATGTAAAGAGAAATCCCTGATGATCAGCTTTAATTATTCTCTCTTTGGTAAAGTCAAAAATTATACAGTAAAATTCACAAGTATACTAGGCCAAAAGGGGAAAAAATAGAACTAACTACAGAAAGTGTGGTGTGACAGATGTGGAATGACCTGTTACAGACTCAAAATACAATCCATTCTTTATATCTCATTTAATGTTACAGAGCACTGTGCCAAGGAAGTCATGGAAGAGTCGTGATTTCAGGTCTGTGCTCTACTGAGTGATTCATTGAGTCTCCCTCTTCAAATATCAGTTGCCACACCACTCAGATCAAGGCAACTATACTTTGAAAAGAAAAAGTGCTAAACATAGCTTTGGAACACATGACATTCAAATTGGTGGATAAAATGCATCTAGTTTTATGTATTAAAGCAACTTCCTTCAATGAAATGGGAAAACTAGTCTGATGCTCCAAGGAAAACAATGGCAGCAAATTTGCTACTCAAAGAGAAATGGTAACTGCAAGGTGGGGTGTGTTTTCTTTCCTTTCTCATCTATCCAAAATAGGTAATAAAAAAGACAAAGACTGAGTTTCATCATGGCCCAGCCTCACAACAAAAACTTTACGCAGTGGTAGGCTGTGTAATATTTTCTTCTGTAGTTAGTGAAAAGAAATAGGTAAGTCATCCCATAATTTTAGCTATTTCTCCCATGAGGCTGTGCAATGGAAAAGGGACTTGGGAACAGGGATGCTTTTGATGATTATTTCCACAAAGAATTCTTTCATTTTGTCTTGCAGACACAGAGTTCCTGCAGACACAACAGGTAATGCAAGGAAAAGATATTAAACTATTACAGAATGGACAGGGTTATTGGTCATCCTATAAAATATTACCTTCTGTATCAAAGAAATCTTCAGAGAACAGAATAAAACTGCACAAGGTAGTGTTTGGAGCTGGAGACCTGTGTGTCTCCAGTGAAACTGTTTGTTCAGTTACTCAGCTGAACGGTGGACTTAAATTAAGAAGAGTTTCACAATCACAGGAGTTGCCTGTAAGGTAAGGACTATGATTTTGGAGGTAGTTTCCATAACAAGGTGAGAACTGTGTGCCCCAACTCCAGAATCTGAGTGAATTGCTTTTGTCAATAATCACAAAGGCTGGGAAGAGGAGAGCAAACACCTTGAATCTAGACTAGACGAGCTTTGGGGGCCCCTTCCATCTCAGGACACTCTCTGATTCTCTTTAGTCTAAAATATAAACTCTCATTGATGCATGGGAAATGCTAAAGCATTTGGGGTTGGGATAAAATCACGCTCTGTAGGGATTTAGATACAACAGGCATGTTGAAACCTTTACTGTTTATAAGTGTTTCTTTTCTTATTTTGGTCTTATGCTGTGATTTTATTTTGTGTTAAAATAAGCAATAAATTTCTTCTAAGGGCATTTGAACCAGTCATCTTTTAGATGACAAATTCAAACTCGATGGCTACGATTTCAGTGGATGTATTAGCTGGGGTAATTCCTTGTCTTTCTGTCTAAACCAGGTGGGATGAATCTCCTTTCAGATTTGTCTGCCTGGTCCTCAGGACACCCTTCTGTAGATGGTACTAAAATGATTGAATGTGAGATACCTAAACCAAGAAAAGATAAATCCCAATCCAAAATACTCTAACACGAGTCAGAGATAGATACTGCTCCCTTCACAATATCAGCCTTAATAAATGTGGAAGAATTTGCTCCTTCTCAAAACAAGGAAATCTTTGAATCACGTCATGAATCATACATGAATTACTGCTTGAATCTGGGAGAAGTTTGGAGCAACACAGGCATGAATTGGTGTCCGTGGGGAGTCCTTGGTGGATGAAGGCTGTATCTTTTTTGGTGATCAATAAGCAATAACAGTTTTCTCTCAGGTGTTCTTTAAAGCTGTGTTTTCATGACCATGTTCACCAATTTTCTCTTCTTTTTGCTGGTGTGGATAAGGACTAGATTGCATTTTTCCTGTGTTGCATTTGTGCAGCCTCTATCTCTACATAAACTGAGTCCTTTCCCTTAAAATCCTATGTGACACCATGGTAAAAATTAAGGAATACCATAAGCAAAGAAAAAACATGGAATTTCTGTATCTAAGCTGGATTCTCTTTGTCTATGAGGACAAAACCACTGATCTAAGGATTTGCAAGGTTTGGTCGCTATATATATAGATATTTAAAACATCTAGAAAAACAGAGCTTAATGTAAATATCTCTTAATTCAGATGGTTACATTGCCCTTGGCTCCACATATAATCAGTATAATTTGACAGGTATATCTAGGTCCTATTCCATTCCAAGATAAAATACTAAAGATAAATGAATCAGACTTAAAGACAACTATTTCTTTTAATTGAATAATAAGAGAGATCTGGGTGAATTTAGTCTTCATATGAAGACCACCATAGATCTTCATTTGACCAGAAAAATTCTACTTTTTTTTCTTTAGAGAACTATTTCTAAGCATATAAAGCTTAAGTTTTGGAAATACCTCTTCCTAGGAAAAATAGGAGTTAAACTCCTAACTGGATTTAACAAGGGGATTTAAAACTTTGTGAATAACATAATATCAGATAGAAGTCATGCAGTAGAAGGCATATAATCTCAATGGTCTTTCATAAACATATTCATAAATCATCAACAGATGTATAAGAATAACTTTATTAAAGAACTCTGCCATTGATTTATTTTTCCTTTGTGTATCTTTTGAAGACCTTTAGCACAGCTGAAAATTGTGTCTCTTTCTTTTGGATCAGATCTATTTAGAACATACTAACAATGGTTCGAGTTGCAGCTCGATAATGGTTTGAGATAAAACGCTTTAAGCTGAGAATGCTCTTGGAAATTCTGCATGAAACACAGATATTCAAGACTGGGAATTAGGAAACCATTTGCATTGGCTTCCATTTTTTTTCAGAGTGTATCCTTGCACAGAATGGGGAGTCCAAGGGCTGAACAAACCTAAAAGTTCACAATGAAATTAAATTAAAAGCATAATCCCACCAGGTTTCAAATCAAGATCATGGGAATCCATGTGTTCTGGACAGCTTCCATGCACTGTTATGTCTTTAATAATGATTTGTTTCAAAAATGGGTCCATAATGGCTCAAAAAAGCCCTCCCCACAACAACAACAACCACCAGCACAACAACAACAAAACAAACAAAAAACCCCAACAAGAAACACACCCTCAAAAAGAAATCCAACTAATGAACTAGAAAACCTCCCCAAAAACTCCAACAAAAACGTCTTTTATCTGACTTAGAAGTGGTAGCAGTTCTGAAATACTTGGGGAAAGACAGATAAACTGCACTAAGGCTAAAAAGTATAATTACATTCAAAAACTTTAAGATGGAGTTGTATGTTTTGAGGGTTAGAGCACCACATTAATTATGAAGTAACAAGAAAACTTCCCCTTCTGTTTTGAGAATGAAGGCACGTGTTCAGTTGGATGACAAGAGGACTAAGGTTAACATTCATTCTGGAAACACCTTGTTAAACACCAACAACAATGGACAAAAGTTTAATCTCCTTATTTTGTTTATTTATTTTTTAAGTATTGAGAGAAACAAGTAGAACATAAGTAGTTAAAAGACCTAAACTCAAGTGACAGAGGAAACATTTTTATTTTTTCAAAGTTTAGTCGTATTAGAATCATAGAATGAAAAAATATCCTGCATTGAAAGGGAACCACAAGGATGACCAGTTTATGAGAACTCATATATTATTGCTATTATTGCTAGCACTAACAATAATAGCAATAAAGACAAAACAGAACTCCAAATTTCATAGAACCTTGGTCATGTGATCCGTGATCCATCCTATACAGAGGCTGCATAATAAGGTATTTGTATGTAGCTCCTCCATGTGAGAGTTTCCACCAGATTCAGTAAATCAATTCATAAGAGAGATGTAAATTGACAAAGTTGATGTTAAATCTTAACTCTACTCATGCAATGCAACCTTGGTGTGGAAAAGAGCAGTGTGGTCAGAGACAGATGAGTGCTCAGCAGCAAGATCCCAAAAGGTGCTTAAATCCTATTCTTGGATCTATGTGAAAGACAGACGTGAAGGAATGAGTCATCTTTTACACTGAAATAAATCACATGGATTTAATGGATTAACACCTGGGTGTAGTCCCTAGTCTTGCTCATGATCCAAGAACAGAGACAAAATACTTTTGCTGAAATTATTCCAGAAGACAGTTTGATTTGCACAGAAATAAAATATAAGATGTAAAAAACCAATAAATATTTTATTATTGCCATCTATAGACATCATTGAATAAAGGAAACTGCATCAACTCGAAATAAGTCTTGTGCTATGACTAAAATTACTCCCACACAGATATAATTTGCATGAGCAAGAGATGAAAACATACATGAACAGTTATGGGGGTTATTTTGACAATATCTAAATTTATACATTTATATCGTGCTAGATATTCCTTATACACTTGCATGTACAGCTGTAAATAGACATATGTGGGTGTGTTGTTGACTACAGATGGAATAACTTAAAAACGTCCAAGGTAATTTTATTTTAAAAAACAGTAAAAAAATCAAATCACTTGCATTCCTGGTCCCAGCCTGAAGCACATTTTTTACAGCTGAAAATAGGGGCTTATAATAAAAATGCTGACACAACCTTAACTATAGAGGTGCTAGCAGGCAACGCTATAATAAATAATGTGGGAAATATTTTACACTTCAAGGCAATTACATGTTCAGCCATCTTTAGGATTTCTGGGCCATGAAGGGTAGGGATTAGGTGTACTTGACAAGTGTAAAAGACCCATGACTCATGACTGCTAGAAGGCACAAATGAATTACAAAAGCTAAGAGAAAGCTTTGTAATCACTAAGCATAGGTAAAATATTTTTTATTTAGGGGTAGATAAGGATCAGGTAGATGTAGATACACACTCCAGATTTCATTCAGTGTGTTTTTTAAGATGTGGTAAAAATTGAGTTAAAACTATTTTCCTAATTCACCTTTATGTATTTTTTGACTTGCGTTTGTGCATTTATGCTACACAAATACAACTTTGAAATGGAAGTTCATACTTGTAGGAGAACACGACCAAATAGGACCAGTTATGTCATTGAGTAGACTCTGTTTCAGAAAGAGCTGGAGGAGATTTTAGTAGAGTTTAGATTCACAAAAACCCTTAACAGCCTTGTCAACCTTCACCCACCAGAAATACCCTCAACAGCCTCTTTGTACACAAAGTACAAGATTAATGTTCCAGGTCTGAAAAATAGCTGAAGTGGCAAACATGGAAGCATAGAATCATTAGGGCTGGAAAAGACCTCCAAGATCATCAAGACCAAACTTCTGCATTGGTTGGATGCTGCATTCTCTCCAGTCCTGAACTTTCAAGAAATTATGAGTTTCAATAGGCATACAGACTGGAAATATTGGAACTGCTAATTAAGGACACCTTGAAAGTGAACATCCAAGTCAGAGTGAGACAGAATCTATTTTTGGTCATTGGGGAGAGGTAGCACACCATGACCTTTGACAAGTACCTTTGACTTTAGATGTTATTTTACAGTGAGAAAAAATTACTTTGTGGAGGTATTTTCCTGTTTCTCTCTGCTTGTTAGGAAGGAAGGTGGAGGCCACACTTCAGGCCTGTACATGCCAAGGCTCAGTGGGTGACCCACTCACCTGGTGAATATGCTGAATATTACGGTTTCCAAGAATCTGGTAGAGGAGAGTGTTTTTTCAGAGCTGTTTGTCTGACATCTGCTTTTTAGAAACGGACTCAAGAATTTCTCATCCTGAGCAAAACCCAAAACAAAGCACCACCCTCCTGCCCAATTTGCCTCAAACTGGTAGCACATCTTTTAAACTTGTCTAAATCTTGGGCCAAGCATGCCTAAGGTTGTGTTTGAGTTCATGAGCTTTACTTCTTATGTACACCACACCAAGTCTGGTGGAATATTAATTTTCAATGTTTTTCCTCCTCTACTTATCTGTTTCCACTCTCTTATTTCTGATTTTCATCAGTCTTGGCTATAACATATGTGGTAGATCATGAGGATCAAACATCAAGCAAGCAAGAGATTTCTAAAGAATTAAGTTTAGCTGTCTTTTCCACAAAAAAAGAAGAATAAATTAGCAACCTGTAATTTAGAGAACTCCCACAATGAAGGAGGACCAGAGGTTGGACTAGAGATTCTGGTCTGTGAAGGTCAACAGGAACTGTGTAACCGAATATAAAGTGTTCAGAATTTTACTCAAGTGTTCGATTCTCTCTAATTTTGCTATTTAGGGAATTCTGCTGCCATTCAACACTTTTGCCTTACTCCTTTTAGCTCCAAGTGATTTAATGCTCCTTCACCCTCGCAATAGAACAGCTACAGTGCAAAATGATGAATATTCAGCTTCCAGATCAGAACTTGGTATGAATACCGAGATAGATATATGCTTTTCAGTATATATCAGGGTTGGGTAGCAGCACGATAGCTTAAGACACTTAAAATAATGTGACACCAATTTATTATCATTAGAAATAAAGCCTTCAGAAAAGACCCTAAGCATTATGTTAGCATTGATATGTCAATCCTGTATTTGAAGGATGGCAAGTCTGAATCCCAGCACAGCCTTAATTAACAGAAAATAATTAGCATCATTTTCCCAGCTGTGAATTTGAGAATTTTTTTTCCAACAGAATCCATTGATTGATAATTAAGGAGGAGTTAGTTGTAATAAAACTCCCAGTATTGCAATTTCTAATTGGCCTTTAAGGACATTTTACAGTTACAGTTACTTTGTTCCAGGCATTTTCTGGCTCTTTTTTTTTTTTTTAACCAGCTTTAATAAGGAATCCTTTCTCAGCGAGGTAAAAAAGATGCAGATGAATAGAAAAAAACACTGTACTGTTACGTTTATGAATTTAAAACCTCACATATAATACAGTCCATTTGATTTGTTTGGGTAATAATTGGTGCTAAGTGAATGTAAAAAGCTTTGAAGTTTACTTTGAATAACCTAAGATTTATCCAAGCACTTGAGTCTTTGATTAAACCGCATTATCCCAGAGATTTATGTAAATGCTTAACTTGATGAACAGTAAGTGCTCCTGTTGGCTTCAGTGGGATGCAGCATCATATGTATAGTTAAGCAGATATATGTATATCCTTCAAGGAATGCTGCCCTAGGCTGGAAATCTTATAGGAATGGATTCAGCTCAGGACATGTCTGCTTGTTTCATATTTCCAGCCAGTCCACAAATACTGCTCGTACAGTGTCCCCCAAGGCACTCAGATTTTAATCCTACAAGTAGAATTGATTTTAAATCACCCATTTAATGATTTTTGCAATATCTGTACATTGACATAATTTGGAATTATTTTCCTGAGCCATCTGAAAATTTCAAATGTTGGGTGAAAACAATCTGAAAGCTTTCAGTGTTTTCTTCATTTCTTTCCTCTCCCTCATTTCTGTTTATTCTCCCACTTGCAGAGCAATCTTGAACAACTGACCAAAGGAAAAAAAAAGAAAAGAAAAAGAATAAAAAAAAGTATCATCTTGTATATCTAAATAGAATAATAGAAAAATATTTTACTTAAATTTCTTTATATATAAAGGTGATTTTTTAGGAACAGTCTTTTTAAAGAAGAAATTTTTAAATAGCAGAAAATCAAGCAGATTTTTAAATAGCAGGAAATCAAGAACATGCGAACACAATGTTTCCTAAAAAGAAACTTTCATATGTGAAACCAAAGTGGAGATCCAAACTGGTCCCTAACATTGTGAAAGTAGATCTGAATAATCAGCCTTGGACCTGCATAGGTGTAATTTGTGGCCAGTACACAATGACTTAAGCTTGCTTAATTCAGATAAATAATTAATGCTTCATTAACGGGTGTTACTACTGACAGAAAAAGAGCCATATGATAAGGACTTTTGGTGTTGTTTCCACTGGTTATCCCTGTCTCTTTCTTGCCCTGTAAATTTTTTTATGTCTATGCCAGTGAGAAAACGTTTCTGTATGATCAGAGTGTCCTCACTATCGTTAGAATCCAGCTCAGCTCAGTTTCTCCATCTTGGGGAGCAACCAGGCTGCCTTCCTGCCTCTCTGAGGAGGATGTCAGATCACTTCACTGTGCCTGCCTTACCTCTAGGCTGGACTAATGCAGCTTTCTCTCTTTGGACATCACCCAGCAAAGATTTACAGTGCTTACTAATTTATTCCAAGTGCGTCCGCTGCATTTTGTTAACGTGGGCTGGAATGTCCTCCTTCATTTCAATCACAGAGATCACTGGGATGATTTTCAGTTCAAAGGAACCAGAAGAGCTGGACGTTGTCACTGCTCCTGTTCAAGAGCACTTAGTTCTTCCTCTCTCACGGTACATAAGCATCACTTCAACCACCAGAATCACAAGAATTACTGAAAATTCATGGATGTCCTTAGTTGGTATTTGAGCTGCTGGACTGGTTGACATCAGGTCAAAGAGGCAAGAATGATTTAGATGGGAAGGGACCTTAAAGACCATCTGCAACACCCCTGCCATGAACAGGGACGTGTTCAACTAAATCAGGTTGCTCCAAGGCCCATTCAATCTGGCCTTGGACACTTCCAGGGATGAGGCAGCCCGTGCCAGGGCCTCACCCCCTATTCAGGGAAGAATTTTTTCCCAGTATCCAATCTAAACCCATTGTATGCCAGTTTGAAGACATTCCTCCTGTCACTCCATTCCCTTGTCAAAAATATCTCTCAGATAATTCAAAGTGACACCATATAGAGATGTAAAAGCCCGAACCTAGGTTAACAGATTATCTACACATAAAGAAGAGGGACAATTATTCCCACCACCTCTAGCATTCCCTAAAACTAGAAGGATCATACCTGTTTGGTTTTGCCTCTTATTGACAGGAATAAGCTGTATTTTCCTAGGCAGCAAACCCCACACTCCACTCCCTACTTTGGCCAGCCTGGAAAGCTGCTGCCACCACAGAGGGAGGGGTGAGGGAGCAGAAGGCTGCAGCTCCTGCTGATAGAGAGGGCTGACAGTGGGACAGCAGTCCCCACCTTCCTTTCCCACCTCCCTGGATGCAACACAGGCATCAGCAGAAGGAGCTCGTGTGTCTGCACCCGCGTGGATGCCTGGCCTGGGCACAGCTGGGACCACCCCACGTGTGGCTGGCGATGCTAACAGAGCGTGGCTGTCTTTTGCTGCTAAAGAGATGGATATGTAACAGCACACAGGGATTTCTTGTGGATATTTCAGGAGAGAAGTTATCCCAGTTGACCTCAGCCTTCTGAGAGAGGGCTGTCAGGTCTAAGTTAGTCAAAGAGGGGGCTGAGCATGCTGGAGAGCTTTTTGTTCCACTTATTTTAAAGCTATTTTAAGACCAAATCTATACTGACTGCCTTAACAACTTGAATGACACATTTTGAAACATTATCCTAATTTTCTGAAGTAATTTTCCTCCCCATATTTGAAAATAATTTCAATCCTGACTCAGAATTGCTTTCTTCAGTGGATTTAACATTCTATTAAAGAACTTACTGTTTCCTAAACACGTTTATCCTTTTGGAAACCTTAGCCAAAACACCATTAGCCTCCCATCAAATCCTTCTTCAACTAAAAGGTCATATTAAATACTGGGGTGTGGGAAGGTTAGACATGCTTGCCAACAGCACTAAGAATCACTTTTATCAGCCTGTCAGTGATTCCTTTCTAGTGGAGAAAGTCTTTCTTCTTAAAATATGTAATTTCAGAGAAATCAAGGTAGGAAGAAATTTCAGCACCTTGCTTAGATCATTCTCTTGCCCCCAAACAGGATCAGCTACAGTTAAGTGATTCCTGTTAGATGCTTATCTGACTTGTTCTTAAAAACTTGTTAAGCTTCAACAACCCCTCAGGACAATCTATTTCAGGTCTTCAGTCAGCATATTTTATCTGAGACCTCTCATGAATCTCCCTGGCTTGGCTTTAAGTCTCTTAATTTTCCACTCCTCAGAAAATATCATAGAATCATGGAATGGTTTGGGTTGGAAGGGACCTTAAAGCTCTGGTTCCAACCACCTGCTATATAAAGAACAGTTCATTTCCCTCCTTTGCAGCAATCCTTTTACCTCTTCCAAGACAGTTGCCGTGTCTCTGCATAAATTTTTAGTCCATTTTAGACTAAATAAATCCAATGAAAGACTTCTCTGTAAAGAACAGCAGTGTTTGAGCTGGAGATATTGATAAGGATTGAACAAGCAGCAGCATGTTCAAGGTGCTGCATACCAAACCAGAAGAGACATTTAGGATCCAAAACACACACTGGCTGGGATGACCTTATTCATTTAGAACAGCAGCAACAGCTTTCATGGGGAGTGGCTCAGAAAAAAGGAGTAAAAACTTGGATGCTTTGGATACAGGGTTTGGAAAATGCCCATATTAATATAGTGCATTTTCACATTTTATAAATTCCAATAGGTTTTACATTGAGGTGAACAGGGGGAGGAAATTTTAAAAATATGCACCAGGAAAACTGGTATATTACCATGAAGTATAATTAAATGCTGGAGCGTCAATCTAAAGGACATTTCACAAAACATGGATCAAAGTTTTCAAGTACAGGTGCCAAAAATCCAGCTCTGATACTAATATTCAGACAATAAATATTATTAATGTAAAGGATATCTTACTTCTGAAAGAGGCAATATTTTTTGTCAGTTCCATTTCAATTGGGTGGGCATAATTTCTAAAACTATCCATAGGTTGGGGAAGACAAATATGGATGGAAATGCTAAATTCTGCTTTTGAGAATCTCACCTTAGAGCAGTAGAACATGTGCTGCCTAGATGGAAGTATGAGATTTGTGCTGCCTGCACCCTTCCAAGGGATTTATGTGCCAGGTTTTAATAAACATCAAACATTTTTTTCTTACCTAAACTGTACTGGAAAAGTGGTGTGTGAGTAGGTAGATCAAGGAATTTCTCTTTTTATTTCCATATTTTATTTTCCCCATTTTCCAGTGGAAATATCAGAGTCTCACAGGTATGTGCAGTGTCCCATTCCTCCACCATGTTCTTCAATTTCCGTGCCATTGGTGCTGAGCCGAGGACAGGATGTCAGTGTGAGCTCAGAGCCATTTCACTTCACCATGCAGTGAGGTAGCACAAGCATTCCTACAGAAGCCAGCACTGGGAATGTCCAGGAATTTGAAAATAAGGAACTTCAGCTCTGTAGGATGAGGGAGCAATGAATCTGTCCTGAGATCATTGCTCTGCAGGAACCCAGAACAAGTTCAAACCACGACTGATCAGCATGAACCAAAGGACAGCACAGACAAGGGAAAGAGAAAGGTTCCCAAGAGCAGCAGGGTTTTGCCAGTGATGACTTTCTCACAGAATTAGTTGGAAACTCAAAGCTTGATTAAAAGTGGTCCATTTTCTTATTCTGTGATTTTTGGTTTGTGGAAGAAAATTTACTAACTAAACCACTAAAATGAGATATGGACTATAAACATCTTATGTCTTTTCCTTCCATGCCTGGATAGTTTAAAATCTTTGGGATAACCCTGACTGTCAAAATTAAATTTTCTGTTGACCTCCCTTTCTGATTTTTTAATCTTTTTTTTTTTTTTCCTTTCAGAAAATGCTTACTGTGTGCTGTCCAGCCGTACAGGAGATCAGGATTTAAAATCCTACTTGGCCACAGGATCCTTTTGTAAGCAGAGGTACTTTTGTCTTTCAGATAATTTCTTCCCCTTTTAAAGGTTAATCATGAAGATATGTAGTTTGTGAACCCTTCAGCTGCTGCTGAGATGAGGTCCATGCAGGAAGATCAAGCTCTTTTGACCAAGGAAAATGTTGCTGAGGAGGAAATATGTTGATTCATTTACCTTTATTGCTGCATGGTGGCTCTGGTGTAGTAATGATGCTGTGGAATGCAAAGATGGGAAGCTAAGGTTAATGGGTTATGAAAATCCATAAGAACCAAAGCACAAAATTTAGTCTTCAGCAAATATGGTGTTTTATAACCACCAAGCAATCTTTTAAACTTAAAAATGTATATATATTCGTCGCATGAAGCCACGTAATATTTATTTTAAAAGGCAGTACACCTAGCATGCTGGACCCGTGGACACTGATTGAATATAATGATTAAATCTGAAGCTATTGCCAAAATAAAAGTGTTCAGATGTGATTTTGGAGGAGTTTAGAAGATTTTTATTAATGGTCCCCTCACTGCTTACCCTTTTGGATTCCAACAGCAATTTCTTTTAATCACTAGACTTAATATACTCCAAGGTGCTGAATTCCATGTCACCTGTAAACAGGCAGCAAAACATTTACATGTTGGCTTCCTTCAGTGCCTCATATTCAATTCAAGGACTGAACAATGAAGCAGCACTGCTGTGCAAGATCCAAATTGTGCTGCTGGCAAGAAGATTCTCAAATAACTGTGGATCTCCCGGGAGAAGGAATATTATACTATGGAATAGAGAGTATTTGCCATAGAGCAAGCTGGTCTGTAGGCTTTTTTTTTTCCTCTTCTTCTTTCATTGTGTTTATTTATTTGTTTGTACTGTCACGGATGTCATGTGAAGCCAAGAAATGCAATAAGGTTAAATCTATCTCAGGGAATTATTTTGATCTGCCGATTAAATGAACCACTTCACCTTGCCTATGATATGCCAGCAAACATTGGTATGAACATTTGGTGCAATCAATCTATTGCACTTCAATTTTATGGCTGTATAATGAGGTTTAATTGCTGCTTTATTAGTCTGACTAATATTAAGTGCTGGTAATTGCTTTGCATTCAACTTGACTCTCATTTAAATTACACATCCAATATTTAACCATGAATGTAGACCACCTTTTTATCTAATGATTTTTTGCTTTCCTCCTCATGGTACAAGAAAAGCCCGTTTGGGGTGATTTTCCTCCTTTGTACAAGTTTTCTGGCCCTGAGGAACAGAGGCTGGAAAAGCTAAATGTTGTTCTTGGTAAATGCACAGGCCTTTGGCATTTGAAAAGTGAACTTCAAATTGCCTTTTGACAGAAATATAATACGGTTTTTGTGCACTAATGAGGGAAGTGCTAAGGTGTGTAAACACATTTGCAGTCCCACTGAAATCTGTGGGACTACTCACACGCTTTGAGTTATGCATGTCCTTGGGGGAAGGGGAGAGCCAGTGCTTGCTACCCCGGGGCACACAAGCAAAACAAGTCCAGCAGGATGCAGGATGAATTTTTGACTGACAAGCCACAGACCCAAGGTTCCTGCCAGCCAGGATGTCACTGCACTGCTACAGTCACAGGCTCGGATGCTCAGACCTGGATGTTTGGGAGGCAAGGATTGAGCTTCAATAAATTCCTTGGTACAAGAGATGAGGAAACCTTTTGCAGACCCAGCCTTGTTCTGTGGCTTCCTCACATTCACAAGGACCTCATTGAGGTGATGAATTGCTGGATTGTTCAAGTCGGCAGCAGTTTTGTTATTTCACTTGGCTTCTCCTGGTTTCCTTTTTTTTTGTTTGAAATAAACTCCATCTGATTTTGCAGGGATGAGCTCAGCTTGCTGAATAGACATGCCAGTTGCCATTAATATCATCTGATCCTCCAGTGACAGCTGGCTGATACCACCATGCAAGCACCTCATGAGCTAAAAATCAGTCTGTATTTTGGGAAAAGAGGCCTAGTGCTGTACAGTGCTGCAAAATTATACATAGTTCTGGGGTGAGCCACGTGTCCGGTTCGTAAGCCTTTGGACCTGATAATGCAGCAATTGAATCAGTAATAATTTATTGCATTTTATTGAAATTCTCTTCCTGGATCCATTAAATAGTTAATATAGATAGAGACCTTGTGAGAGTCCAATATCCACCATTGGATATCTATAGGGTTACAAACCAATTGCTGAAAAAATTCTTAGAATAACAAAACATTTTGGGTTGGAAAGGACCTTTAAGATCCTCAGCAGACACCTGGTGTTTTCACCTCCAGCCCAGACACTGTTTCTGTTTCTTATCCAAGAATTGATCTAGGATAAAATGTTTCAGAGAGCAGGTAGTACCTTGTGTAGGAAATCTGGTAGTTGAAACAACTTCAGGCTCAGGTGGGCCCAGGGCTTTGGTCTTTTACCAACAAGAGTTTACCAAGTGCCAGGTTGTGGTGCTAAAGTGATGGACTCTTTTATCACTATCTTTTTTCTTTTCTTTAGTTTGTTTTAAGTAACCACTTCTTTCACATTAAACATGTTTCCAAGAAGTCAGTATAGACATCCAGGCTGGGTGGGGCTTGGAGCAACCTGATCTAGTGGAAGGTGTCCCTGCCCATGACAAGGTGAGATGAGCTCTGAGGTCCTTTTTAACCCAAATCATTCTATGGTTTCACAATTCTGGGATCTTGAGCAACCACTGGCACCTCCTCATTTCTACTGGCTTCCTATGGAGTCACCCCAGATTGTCTGGAGTCACCACGGTTAGCTTGAGAAGCCTTGAAGTTTTGCAAGTTTTCAGTGACATTATCCTTCACTGAATTAACAAAAAAGCACAGACACTTAGGCCTGCATTCCCTTCCTTACCCTCTCCCTCCCACCCACGAGCAGAAATTGTAATCACTGCACCCTGCATTTCACATTGTGGTCCCTGACACCAGCTGCCTTGACAGCAGCACCTGAGAAGCCAGGTGGAACTATCTGCACCTTTTTGGGCTCTGCTACCTCCATTGAAAAACTTCACCATAGTAATGAGGAACTTCAGTATTCACTTGACCTGAAAGTAAAAGAATGGTATATTTCAACAGGGCTGGCACAAATAAATCTGCCTCCTGGGTGCTTCTTATTGAATATTGAATTTATATTGAGTTCTGGGGCAGCAATAAGGCACAAGGAGCTGCTGTGCTGAGTGAGAAAAGGCCATTTTTACACATCAGATCTGAACTGCATTTGTAACCAGGGCTGTCAGTCATCCAGTGTCACACTGAATCCTCTCCTGTGCTGGCTCCTGCTCGCCCACACCGACTGTCAGCGTGGAGGTCAGCACTGAGCTCCCCCCTCCCCATGGCAGATTTGCCAGGACCCTTCCATGTGGTGGACTAACCCACCTTCCTTGGGAGTGCGAGCTGAGGTTCTCAGTCAGGGGCAAAAGGCCAGAACAAAGGTCTGACACCACAGATGGACCAACATTTGCAGCCCTCTGTTGCTTCCTGTTGCTGTTTTAATTTTCTTTGATGGACATTGCCAGACTGTTGCTTTTCAGCCCAGCCCAGGTCTGACAGGCAGGAGAGGAGCAGTAGGAATCCCTTGGGAGCAGGTAGGAACCAGCATCCACCTCAGCTGCACCTTGGACTTTGTACCTTGGACCTCAATTATTTTCATCAGGGTTAAGCTCTGCTCACAAATCCTCCCCAAACTAACCAGAATGATTTTTCTCTTTCCCAAATACAGATGATTATCTCTTTAGAAACCCTCAGACTTCAGTAAACAAACCCTTGATTAAGAAGAATCCATCCACTCCCTTGGAAAGATCCCTCACATTACAATCGTCTGCAATGAGCAACAAAAAGTTTATAAAGACTTGGAAAAAAGTTGTGTTGGGGGCAGCCTTCCAGATCATGCTGGAGACTATGTCAAAACCTGAATTTGTCAGAGACTAAGGAAAATCTCACTCAAATCTAAAACCATTCCATTTTACTTTGATTTTGATTTTATGATTCTACGATTCTGTTGTCTCTAAAGGCCCATTCAAAGCCAAAACATTTTATGTTTCCATGATTTAGTAGAGATAAAGGTCCTGGTCTACTTAGATTCAGACATGAAGGACCCATGCTGTCAGTATATAAATAGAGTATAGAAGTTCTAGAGCTTAAGCAATGCATAAATTTGGGAATTCCCAGAGAGTTCTGGGACAGAACTTGGCTCATTCTTCCAAATTTCTCCATTCATAGCCAAGCCTTTAGCCCAGACAACGTAGTTCCAAACCATGGTCTGAGAGGTAGCAAGAGTCAGGGACCATTCCTGTGTATGAATTTGGATGTGAACAGCTTATTTTGGGAACCAGGAGAACCATGGAAGTGGTAAACCAAGTCAGGTTGATTCAGTGCCAGACAACAGCCCCCTGTAGTGATGCTTCTAGCAACAAAGACAAGGTTGTGGGATAGAGAATTTATTAATTATTTTTGAAATCCAGAAAGGAAAAGCTTCCCAGGGGCAGATATCAGGTGGTACAAATCAGTATCAGAGCTGTGCTGGTTTACAGAAACTGAGCAGTTATCCTGCACCCTTAAAAACAAACAACTGGACAAACATAGAGCTGCTTTTTGCCTTCTTCAAGAGCCATTTCACCCCTCCTTTTCTTCCTTCCCTTCATGTCTGAAAGTCTTTACCACTGCACAGTGAAAGCAAATAAACAAGGAAGGTTAAAATCTAAAAGCACTCATCCAAGTTAATTAAGTTCAGCCAGCCTCAACTACATCATCTGGTAAGATCTGGCAAGTGTGTGTGTGTGTACATGCTTGCCTGTGTATCTGTTCCTCTCTTCAGGAACAATCCTCCAAAAGTGCACCCACTTTAAAATACATTATTTCCATGCCTGGCTGTGAGGGTTTTTGATTCTGTTTTCTATTTGTTTTGTTTTTTTCTTTTTCCCTTGTCTGTTTCTGTTCTTACAGCTGCTTTCATATTTTTCTCCAACTACCCATTATTACATTTTTCTCCTTTTATTTATGATGCCTGATTCCCAGTGTACATTATTGCTGCTCTGTTGGTACTTTATTAAATACGATACAGATACTGGAGTGAGAGTGAGGTTTTATGTCCCACACATGGTGTGTCGTAATTGTGGCATTTTTACTTTCCATTAAGAAGTATCTGCAGGAGGGGAGGATGGGGGACTCGCTTCATTACTTCTATAAACCAAAGAAGAAACCCCAGACAAGCTTGATGAGTTGTTAAGTAGTCTTTAAAGAAGTCTTTAAATCAGGATTAGATGTCTTTCCTAAAGAGACTCCCTAGCTCAGCCACAAGTTAGAGGCCTGATAGAAGGATCACTGCTTAAATCCTGTCTCTTGCAGGAGGGGAAAGCCCAAACTATACTGAAATAATGGTTCTTCTGGCCTTCAAATTTATCAGAGTGTAATAAGAAGACAGTTGTTTTAGCTAGCTAGGCAAAGACAGTGTAAAGCTGTTAATACATTCATTATGAAAATATAAATTTATTTATTTGAATCTTGGTCTGAAGGAAAGGACAATGAGCTCAGGGCAAAGTGAGCACTGGCTTAACATTAAAAATATGGCCCTGGAGTCCCTTCCTTCCTGGAATCTAACTCAGAGATTTCTAAGAATCTTTTTTGTCAATGTCACCTTTGAATATTTTGAAATTTTAATTTATTTTATGTGTTCATTCCCCTGTCAGTGAAGGATTGCTCCTACCCCACCTCTAAACTTCATTATGGACATTTCTGTGCAGAGTTGCTCTGTTCAGCCTCTCAGAGTCGAAGCTCAGAGACTTTCAGCTGCATCAGTGCTGGAATCCTGGCATTGCCAGAGAACAAGGAATGATAATAAACTGGGGTGAATTTTGTGGATTCATTTTCCCATGATGAGCACCAGCCCTGATCCAAGGCAGATGGGGGCCAGGAGAGCAGACTGCTTCAGGCCATGGAATGCAGAACCATGATTGTCTCGTCTGCCTGGAAAGGCAAAACCTCTGCTGAACCAGGTCCTCACTGCATTTTGGCCACTGGCCCTGCTTGCCTTTCCTCAGGACCAGTTTGCATCTGAGGACTTTTTCCATGGTCTGTTCTGACTCTATATTTCCCTCCAGCTTTGGCCTGATCTCAGTTCTTGTCTTTTCTGCCTAAAATTCTGAGAAGGCTTCACTGCTGATGGCATTCACAGAGGGATCAATACCTAGGACTTCTTGCCATGGTGGGACAAATTTCTCCCACAAATCCAAACCACAACTCCAGAGACATATTAAATATTAATACGAAGCTTGGCATGCACACATAAAACCAAAAGGAAATAGGCAATAAAAATACTAACTAAGCAATCAGAAGGACCTTCCTGCCTCCAGTGACTTGAAATGAAGCTGCAATGAGAAAAGAAGTGGTACTAGTTGAACAAATTGCTTAATTTCTCTATTTTCTTCCACCTTTTTAAACCTTTCCTGGTAGAATTGTTGTCTGTGTGAGCCAAAGAAGGTAGGAAAGAGCAAGTAATGACAATCCTATATTTGTGTGCTGCCCCTTTTATCCACACTTCACTTTGTGACACCTCTTCGTTTAGAGGACAGGTGCATTTTGGAGGAAAAAATAGCAAGAACACATTAAAAACATCAGAAGTAAGGACTCAAAACATGGATGTCTCAGATCAGTTTAGTCTCTTGTGGAGTATCCACAAAATAGTTAAGGTGGAATGATGGGAATCTGTGTTTATGGGTGTAGACTGGACTTGCTTGAAACAACGGAAGAGCGTTGACGTTCTTAGTCATTATTGTTGAACAGAGTGGCTTTGTACCTTCATTTCATGCTGTATCAACAAGAATGGGTTTTCTACTTCCTTGTAAGACATTGTAATTTTGATTGGTTTATAGGTGTCCTCAAGTTCTATCCACCTGATTCAAAGGAAAGAATGAAAGAGACGTAACCTTGGTATTCCCAAAAAAACTTTAGAGTGATAGAGAGATGTTCACATTGCACTGAGAAGGGTGAGAAACTACAAATCAATATGCAATTGCTAAGTCAAATTGATTTCAGCCCCCAGATGCCTTTGATAATCTCCACTGGCTCCCAATTCTATGGGCTAGAATGCAATTTCAAACACATTTTCAACCATATTTAGCCTATTAAACTCAGTCATTTCTTTCTGAATCATTTCAGTCATCCTTGTGTAATATTCTACAACTGACTGGAGAATCTATCTTCCCTACTTCCTTTCCTTTTTATCTCCTTTAGTCTCCCCTCTCCCCACACATTCATTCACATCACATGGGATTCAACATTTAAACATTTTAACCATCTGCAAAGGTCTACTTATAAAAGCTGTATCCTAACAAAAGACCTCTGAGAATCAGCAGAGGGTAACTGGAGCAGAGAAGGCCAACACCACCACAATTCCAGTGAACAAAAACATCTCCACTATTTGACAGCTCTTATCTTCTTGCATCTTGGGTGCTTTCAGGAGAGAAGCTTCTATGTTTGATGCATTCCCAAAGTGTGGGTCTCATAACTCACTCTTTTCACCAAAGATGGGAACAGGTGTTTGCTCAAATAAGACAAAAGCATAAAATAATAGAATAACTTGATTTGGAAGGGACTCACAAGGATCATCAAGTCCAAATCCTGGCCCTGTGCAGGACAACCTTTACAACCCACCATGTGCCTGAAATGTTCCAGAAATGCTTCTGGAAATCTGTCAGGCTTTGTGCTGTGACCACTTCCTGGGGAGCCTGTTCCAGTGCCCAACCACTGTCTGGGTGAAGAATCTTTTTCCTAATATTCAACCTAAAAGTCCCCTGACACAACTTCAGGCCACTCCCCTGGGTCCTGTCACTGGGAACCAGAGAGGAGATCAGTTCCTGCCCCTCTCCTCCCCTCCCCTCCCCCTTGTGAGGAAGCTGTAGATCCTGGAAACAAAAGGAAGTTTTACAAAGCTCGAGCGTTAAGTTTTTGATTTGTACAAAAATCCACTGAGGAACCCAAAGCAGACAGCAATGAGAGCTCGAGATCCCACTGAAATGATGGAGAATGAATCCCAACAAACTGTACAAACCACTCAGAGGTGGAGGTAATATTCTCTGTGCTGTTGTCAGCCCCTTTCCCAGTTATCAGCAGCAGAACTGACGCTGTCTGCTGAATAACACATTTGTTTATACAGTAGATTGAGAATGTTTGTGTGCGCAGCAAACTCCTTGGGGGTATGAACAATGTGTTTCTGAAGAGTTCCAGTGCCATTAGAATAATCAAGGCTTGTAGTATGATAAACAGAGCCACAAACACACAGTACTGCGCGGGCTCTCGAGCGCGGTGCCGCGTTCGGCGTCGAGTCCCCAGGACGATCTGCTCAAACAGCTTTTCCTGTGGTGCAGACACAGGTTGCTACACGTGTTACAGGGGAACTGAGGGCGAGACGTGGTCATGGTGCATTTTGGATGAGCCCTCATCAGCAGCATGCTGGCATGCAGCAGAAATCTCCTTTTCATTTCAAAAGGCCCAGATCCTTTCATTTATGCAAACCGTGTGAAATGTATCAAAGTGGAAAGATGTCCACTTGGTTTATCAAGGAGACCAGACCAAAGCCAAATTCTTGTTTTTGTATTTTTATATTTTCCTCATAGTCTGTATCAAGGATACTCTCCCCTCTCATCTCAATCACATCAGAGAGTCAGAGAATATTCTGAGTTGGAAGGGACCCACAAGGATCATGAAAATCCAGCTCCTGGCCCTGCACAGGACATCTCAACAATCCTACCATGTGCCTGAGAGCTTTGTCCAGACATTTCTTAATCTCTGGCAGGCTTGAGGCTGTGACCACTCCCCTGAGGAGCCTGTTCAGTACCCAAGCATTCTCTGGGTGAAGAAAATCTTCCTAATACCCACCCTAACCTCTCCTGAAACAGCCTCATTGTTTTTACAGCACTCTAAACATCTAATGTGGACCAGCATTTGGCCTGGAAATTTCAGCATCCCAAATGCTGTTTCTATGGTCCTTTGCCAGCTTTAATTTTGTGACACTTCTTTTGAGCACAAAGGGTGCCAAACAGCAAGAGGGATGTGCACATCTCTGGTAGTGTTCAAGGCCAGGCTGGACAGGGCTTGGAGCACACTGGGAGAGTGGGAGGTGTCCCTGCCCATGGCAGAATTTGGAACAAGATGAGTGTTAAGAGTCCTTCCGACTCAAACATTCTGTGATCCTGTGATTCTATGAAAAAAGGGTCCCCCTCCAGGGATGGCTAAATGTGATTTAATTGTGGTTTCCCTGTCTCATGAAAAGTAGAAAATGTATAGAAATACAAATGAAAAAATGGGATAATTTAAAGAAAGTGCATAGAATCTGAAGTGGGCTCATGAGTAAAAAGAGAGAAGCAATGGGACAAGGAAAGTTGTATCCATCAGGAGTTAACAAAGTTCTAGTAGGAGAACAGAGACATTACAGAATCTGTGCTTTGGTGACAGCCACAAAGATAAGGAGTTCACCAATTTGAGTCCTATTCCTTCAATAACACAAAGCAAATATTGCCTCCTACTTCACAAGTTATATCAAATGAAATGAATTGTTCCCATACTGTCATGAAGTAGTTGCTATGAGAACAATGAACTGAAGAAGTTCATTATGACGGGGTCATTTCAATATTTTTTCTATTAGTAAGACCCTAAGTACGCAGAATAACAAAAATTTTCCTTTTACACATACATTTCTTTGGTGCCAATAACTTGGTGAGCTGATTCATCCAGCCATAATGAGATGGTCAAGAAAGAAGAAAGGAAGATGAGGAGACACAAAATTAGTAAACACCTGCCTAAGGCTTTTGACTTCTTGACTTCAGTCTCCTTCTCACAGCACTGTGATGAGTGACAGAAGTCCTCTGAAGCCTGTTAATTTTGTTTTATTCCTTCTGCCCTGTTTTTCCACTTCACTTAGTGCAGGTTCTTGCTCTGAAGGTTAAAGATCTCTCTTTAACTATATTGCATGTGTTCACTTGTAGAAACACCATGTTCTCAAAATTCATGTGCCGCTAATGGAGATTTCTCAGTCTCCTGCTCCTAGTCTCTCACTCTTTCCTTTTGCCCTTCTCCCATCCTTCCCATTGTCCATCCAGAAAACAACCAAAAGGCAACTGTCAAAGAAATTTTGTCAGCAAGGAATTCAGGTGAATGGGATAGTTGTTCTACTGTCTTCAGGAAATGTATCCCTAAAAAAAAAGTAATGAAAGCTTCATCTAATCCAGGGTTCTTTCTCCAACACCTTCCAAGACTTGACATCTGGATAAAAGACACAAAATCCAGAGTAATTGTTCAGTTTGGTTTGGAATATTTATTTGTTTGTTTGTTGTTTTTGTTTCTGGTTGTTGTTGTTTTTACCTCCAAACTTATATTGCCCAAACTGCATTTGATTTCTCTTCCACTTTTCTAATACTCGACATACTTCAGACCTGTTCTTCCTTGATATAATTTAGAATCATAGAATGGTTTGGGCTGGAAAGGACCTTAAATATAATTTAATCTTTATACTCCTTAGATCTGTACCATATAACCCTTGTGATTCAAACTCTTCCCACAAGTTCACTTCCCTGAGCCTTCCCATTTCACAATTCAGGAAAGTGCTTCTGCCTACTCCATGGCTGAAATATTGCCATTATGTTGTCTCTCCCACCCTTTTCATAGTGTGTGTCTGCAAGAGCAGAGGCCAGCAGGCAAAAATAACCTTTCAAATTTGAGCTGTTGTCCCACTGATCTCCCTCTTCACCTGTTTGCACTTGGGCATGTGTCGGCTTTGAGCCCACACCAGCTGGATGTGGAAGCTGAGCAGAAAGGAACCAGCTCCTGTTCCAACTTCAGCTACAGCTGGATGCCAATACAACTCTTTAGGATGCTCTGGCTGTCATTAAACTGAACTAAACAAGGCCAGGGTACATTTCTGACCCTCAATCATAGGCACTGCTAAACTGCTAACGCATTCCCTGCTGTGATTTTGACTTCTACTAATTCAGGCAAATGAAATTCTTTCCTGCTCTTCAAATCTGCAGGCACATGCAACCAACAGTAACCACCTAATTTGACTTTCCCAAATATGTAGCCTGTGGGATTTCACCCAGAGGAATGCATCTTGTCAGAAGATGTTTTATTTGAATCTTTGCACTGCCTGAATGACACTGTTGTTCAAAATAATGGATAAAATAAGAGTAAATGTGAAGGCATGAGAGTTTTGGGATTTTTTTTCCCTATTCTATGTATCAGCAAGTTTTGGTCTGGACAAAATATATCATCCTGTGTCTCAGATTCCACTTCTCTTAGAAAGATACAAAATTCATCTGGTCTAAAGTACTCATATCCTTCCCACATTCCTGCTATTTATGTACAGAGTAGGAAACACATGTGAGCAAACTCCTGTAAGAAATAAAAGACAAAACTGAGAAAGGCCTTCAGTGTGGAGAATGGGGAAAAGGGGGAAAGTTTGACTGCCTCATGTTCACTTTGGTCAGTGGTAAAACGACTGCACATTTCAATTAGCTGCTGCAGCATCTCCTGTGCACAAAAGCCGCGGAGCCAAAGAAGTTTGTGCTGACCTAAATTCCCCCTGTGCTGTCACCAGCTCCCTGCATTACTGACACAAGGTGTGTCATGCTTTCCCTAACTTCTGCCTTCCCATCCCTCCACTACTGGTGGTATGGCATTTGCTGCACAGATGTTTCTCCCAAGCCATTGAAAGGTTATTTTTCAAGTGACTTCTTCCAGCAGATGCTCCCCAGTCCCCAGGTGTGTGTGTGCTGTCCTCTCCACTGAGCCGAAACTCAGCGCTGCGCTCGACATATTGTGGCGCCGCTGCCTCTTCGAGCTGCAGGGTCCATGGCAAGGCAGAGCACTGGCAGCTCTGCTCCTGCCACCTCCCCTCAGCAACAGGCCTCTCTGCTCCCCTCCTGGCTGCTTACAAACCCACTACCTGGGCTGCACAAAGCAGCTTTCTGTGCTGCCTGAAATGAACTTGTGTAATTGCTGCGGAGCGTGTGCCCGAAAAGAAGAATTAATTTCACCTATTATACAGGCAGGCAGCTTCTATTTCCCTGTAGAGCCAGAGAGGAAAGCCAGATGCAATAGCTAAAGGACATTTATAAAGCAGTGTTTTGAATAGAAGACTTTCTTCTTCCTGGTACCTGGGGAGGGAAGGTCATGTACCCAGGTACTGCTGGAAAGCTGGATAAACCACTGAGCTCTTTCCCTCAGAGCCCATAATCCAAGTCCACCTTAGCAGATGACTAAATACAGGTATTTGTCCCTGTCTTCCTCTGCAATCCCTGTTTTCCTGTACAGTTCAGATGCTTTTCTAGTGTTCATCTCTTGGCATTAATTTAACTTTTTTTTTTTTAAACATCGCAGGGGTGCAGACTGGCTCGCAATGACAGCCCTGTTTGGTTCAGCTAATATCTGGGCTAGCTTTAGCCTCAGGCTATAGAACAACTCCTTGTGAGCCTTCTGTGAGATAAAATGATAAGTAGAATCGTTAATTATTATTATTTTTAAGTGGATATTGAACTTGAAGAAACAGAAGTCTGTATTTAATTAGAGAGAGAAGAAAACCTGAAAGGAAATTTCTTCCCTCCACCCCTTTCCATAATTTCTCCCATCTGAAATCAGTCTGTCATTCAGGTGGCCATGAGCAGAAAAAAGATGAAGCCAAATCCTCAAGAAAACCTCTCTGTAGATAGACAATCTTGGGCCATATTAGGAACAGGACTATAGTTAGTGGGTGCTAATAGGGTTTTTTTCCCAAGCTCTCTGTCTTAGACTGGCCCCTTCATTTCTTCCCATCATGGTGAAGGCACAGCTCTCTTCTCATCCTTGGATCAACAAAATTCAGTATTTTTGTTCCTCACTCCTGAGCCACAGAGGAGGAGAAAGGAACTTGTGTGTTTACTGCCAGGCAAGCCTGTAGAAGTGAGACCAAGACAAATCTCCTGCCAGACATTTTGGCTACATCTCTGCTCGTCGGCTAAGGAAGTGTCAGGATCAGCTCTCCATCCCCGAGGCCAGCTGGCACAATCCAGACATTTCCTTGGTATTAAACAACCTCCCCTCCAAAATAAAATAGCCAGTTCCAGCCTGCCTACCGGGGACAGTGCCTGGTGTGTGCTGGCTCCTGAGCTGTGCCTGGGAATTGCCTGGGACAGCACAAGCTACCATGGATTGGCAGCGTGCCACGGACCATCTGACTGGTCCCAAAGTCTGTCAGATTCCAGTTTACCTCTGTGCCACCGTGCTGGTTTGTTTGTTGGCACTAAGCCCCTGTAGATATGCACAAATCCACGGCTGGACCTGATGATCTTAAAGTTCTTTTCCAACCTTAAGGATCTTGTGATGCTAAAATCAGGCACACGCACACACACACATATGTGTACATTCATCAGGGGGAAGGATGTGACATTTCCCAAGCAATTCCAGCCACAGCCTCTTCCCACCAGCTTGTGGGAGTCACACTGCTTGAACATGGGTGAGCAGTTGCTTTTACAGGCAAGACTTACATGTTGGTGACTACTTGATTTCTTTTTGATTATTTTTTTTCCTTGTAATTCACAATATCAGTGCCCACTCTTTTAAAAATATGTTCTACATATTTATGAATCCTTATATTTGCAGCTTTCCAGTACCTGAAGGAAACCTACAGGAAGGATGGAGAGAGACTATTTACAAGGCCCTGGTGTGACAGGACAATGAGGAATGGCTTCAAAATGGCAGCGTAGGATTAAATTGGATATTCGGAAGAAATTCTTTCCTGTCAGGGTGTTGAGGCCCTGGGACAGGTTGCCCAGAGAAGCTGTGGCTGCCTCATCCCTGGAAGTGTCCAGGGCCAGGTTGGACAAGGCTTGGAGCAACCTCGCCTAGTGGAAGGTGTCCCTGCCCATGGTCAGGAGGGTTGGAATGAAATGATCTTTAAATGTCCCTTCCATCTGAAACCATTCCATGATTCCATGATTATGACATCTGGAGCAGAATGTTTGCAAGTTAAGCCAGCAGGAACCAGGAGAGCCTGAACACCAGTGCCCCACCATGAACTGTGACTTGACCTCCCTCAGGCACATGCAGGTGGGGAAAGGTATAACACCTGTGTAGAGAGGTGCAGACAGATGCAAAGTTGCATTTTAAACTGTCCTTACATGAGCCAGCTGCTGCCTGCAGTCTGCTGGACACCAGCATGAGCTGAGCCTGCATTTCCACGGCAGCCTAAGGCAGCCTGGGAATATCTGTGCCAAAGCAGCCCACCATCAGCTGAGTACAGGTATCAGTATTCACCCCTTCTCACCTCTATTGATACACTTAGCACAGCTGCCACAGTTTTGATCCAAGTCAACCAGCACCCTCTGTGCCTGGTCATAGTCCAAGGTTAACAGGAAAGAGGGATTTGCATTAGTAAACTTTTTTTTTTTTTTGGTGGTAAGACATCAGTACAAACACTGTCTTCAGAATAACTGTGGAATGGAATGGTTCTGCCTCTTAATGAGTGTAGATATTCCTGAAACATGGGCTTGTATGGTTCTGTTTGGATCTACCAGTCATATTTTCCCATCCACCTTGACTCAGGTAGTCCAAATGTGGGATTGGGTGGTCTGGCTGAAAACTAATCAAAGACAAGAAACATATGAACTTTTAACAACATTTATTCAACCTCTTTTCAGCTGAAGAAGAGAGAGCAGGTCTGCACACACTGGAGTAGGGGAGAGAAGACTGTGGAATCATAAAATCATAAAATTATTTTGGTTGGAAGTGACCTTAAATTTCATCTATTTCCAACCCTTCTGCCAAGGGCAGGGACACCTTCCACTAGGCCAGGTTGTTCCAAGCCCCATCCAGCCTGGCCTTGAAGACTTCCAGGATGGCATCACTCTGGACTTGGATTAATTTAACCTTTCCTGTATGTGGGGCTTGTCTAGAACTGAACAGCCACAAAGATGCTGTGGGAAGTTGTGTTCACTGCATCAGCCAGTGGCTTTATAAAGAATAATATTCCCTTTGGACATCCTCCATCAGCCTAAATAAAATCACATTAATTTTTATGGCTAGATAAGCACAGCTCTAGGTTCTGGCCAGACTGCCTTGCTCTTTAACAGGTTTCATAATCACAAGATTTAACATTGCTTCAAGAGTTCAAGATCTTGCTTGTGTCTGTCTTCCAACTCTGTGCGTACAAACAGGGAGATAGAAAGAAATAGCAACTTTAAGAAATTCAAGTTCTGCTCTCACATAAGAATACATCCACATATGCGTCAGTTTTAAAACATTTTTGAAGTGTATTTATAAATGTAAATATATATCACAAGTATTTAAACACCAGGACTGAAATCTTTCCTTAAGCACACTGCCTCCCACTGAAAGGGTGCTTAAGAGAATGATGGGAAAATGGGCAGCATTTGAAATGGAGGGTTTGAGTCCCTTATTTTCTCATATTTGACTAGAAACAACATTAGAACACAGCCAAATTAAAAGATCCAGGTGTTCCAAGAAACTCTTGTGCTCACAGGAGAAGTAGGAGAAAAGATGGGGATAGAACAGATAGCTATTAGAAGCAAAATATGTTATCATTATTATTTTACTATTACTATTAATAATAAATGCTGCTACTTCCCACTGCTAATTTACAGCAATCATATACAAGTACAGAATTAAATCAGTACAGCTCTATTTTTAAGCCATTACACAAATATTTCTTTGGTGTCTTCACTTTTCCCCTCCCCTAGGTGTTCTGGAAATAAATAAAAAAATAGTTTTATATATTATTAGATTTTTAAGGCCAGAACGGACCATTACAATCATCTTTCCTAAAGACATTATAATTTTATTCTTATTCCTGGCCCATAATTTTCTGAGCTACACTGTATCTTTCAGTCTGCAAATTCTTCTGGTTTAAGCACTTCAAGAAATACAAAGTCCCCTCTATTCCTGGTTGAGTTGATTTGATAGTTAATTACGATCATTGATAAGCATTTTGTTGTTGTTTACAGTCTGAAATCACTAGACCCCACTTCAGGGATTTTAGGTAGCATTTTCTGCTAAATCACAGAGCCCTCAGCCCTCTATAAATGTCATGCCCATCTGCAAAATCTTTGGCCTTTTTTTCCAGTTCCTAAAATCACATTAATTTTGTCACTGTGTTTAATCAGGCTTTTAATTTTACAGCACTCTTTGAGCTATAAGGAATCAGTTTTGTCTGGAGAAATTGTGGAGTCCCCATCCCTGGAAGTGTCCAGGGCCAGGCTGGATGGGGCTTGGAGCACCCTGGGATAGTGGAAGGTGTCCCTGCCCATGGCAGGGGGTGGAACTGGGTGATCTTTAAGGTCCCTTCCAACCCAAACCATTCTATGATTCTGTGATTCAATGTTATGAAATATCTATAAATCCATGAAAACTCACCAGGCTACCCTTGGAAGTAGTGGAGTCACCATCCCTGGAATTGTTCAAAAAACCCCATATATATGTGTCATTTTCAAAATCTTTGCTCAGCATACACAGACGTCAGAAAGAAAATGCCTGGATATTTGAAAAAAATTCTTTTGAAGGCTCATTAATGTGAGAAAATCCCTTAACCATCAGTTCTTTCTCATGCTTCCCCTAAAACAAAGGGAAAGGGTACATAGCAAACTTCAACCCAAGATTTGAAGATTTCATGGGGAAAATGTCTAGTTCTGTGGCTTTTTGAGACCCAATGAGAAGAATTTAGCTTTGGAAGGACCATTAACACCACATGAATTAAAAACCACATATAGGTTTTTCAGAATGACAGCTGTTGATACCAATTTCTACATATCCATAAAATCCAGATAGGAGTACAAGCAGTGTGTGAAAACAGAAGGTATTAATTGCCACAGAAGGTATTAATCCTTCCTAACTTTAGCAATTAAAATTTTAGGAATTTCACTTGAGTCAGTCTTTTGGAGATGAGGTGAACAACCCTCACAAGGTTGTTTGCCCATCCTAAAATAAATTTCTGAAAGGGATAAGGTAGAAAAGTCTCTGGAGAAACATTTCTTTTACCTTTTTAATAGCAGGATCTTAATTAGAGTCTAATTTAGCCTAAATGGCTGAACCAGCAGAAATTAATCTCATATCTAGCTCTGCACATTCAGTGGTGACTTAAATCTTTGTATTTAACCTCATATCTGGCTGCAGAACAGGCTGAAGTCATCCACTGTATGGTATCAGTAGTATTAATAATAATTCATATTGTTATGTGTTATATAACAACAATAATAATAATATTAATAGCTAAATATTAGGGATACCATCACTTGAAAAAAGAAAAACAACTTGATAGCAGAAAAACAACAAGAATTATTTTACAGAAGGGAAACCCAGTTGAAAAACAACTCAGTGCAGCTGAACAAAGAACACTTACAAGATTGAGGCTGGCCCCAGTGCAAATTATATGATAGCATCTTCTGATTACTGTGTGTCTGACAGAGTTTTAGCCTAGGATACAATCTGTCATGCTGGATTGCCACTGTGCATTCTACACCAGGGAAAAATATATATCAGTAAAATTTACCATCTGTGTCATTATGTGACTACATTAATTTCAATCTGAGCATATTTGTTAGTTTTAATTCCCAGATTATTCCCAGATTTTTTTTTTTTTTTTGTCTTTAAAGCTGTTATTCATATTAGCTGTCATTGTATAAAACATACAAATTCTTTAGTGGTCTTCTTCAGATGTCAGGAAAGAAAATCCAAAACCTGTATTATTTGTAAACTTGGGGTCAGGGAGTGCAATACTTTTACCTTTATGACTTTCTTTTTTTTTTTAAAGTCCATCCTTCCAATTAAAACTGACACCAAAAGGTCAAGGATCAGGGCACTTATGGTGGGTTAAAGCTTAGCTAATCACTGCCTCCTACTCTCCCTCTCATTATGTCACACTTTCTGATGGGTTTCCATGCCAGAAACACCATTTGATTAACCTTCCCCATGCTCTAACGCCTACCTGAGAAGAGACCATGAGGAATGTGGAAAAGTCAGTGGAGGTTTAATTGGATTAATCTCTGTGTTCTGCACATATACCGGTACCTCTGGTGACAGCTCGGCTAACACGGTAACACGCAACCAAGGGATCTGGTATTCAGCAGGGTCCCACCTTAGCTGGGGGGGATGCACCTGGGGAAGCCTCGGCGTGCAGCAGAGTGACAGGCAGCTGATAACAGCCCTGCTCTGATATTGTCACAAATTGCTGGGTCTGGGGAGCTCTTTTTGATGAAACTCTTGCTGCAGTTTGGTGGTTCAAAGTGGTGGCTTTCAGCTACAGCTCCTGCCAGGCATGAGCTCTGCCCAGCACCTCCTCTCCGTTCCTGGGAAAAGCAGAGTCCTGCTCAGAGCTGGTCTGGAGGTGTTGGCACAATTTCTGTGGGAGGAAGAGGTGGTGCAGGTCAGGAGGGATGCCCAACATGCCAGCATCATTCAGGGAAAAGCACCTGCCCGGCTGGTTCCCGGGGAGCAGCACAGGTGTGGCCACATGGGATGGAGAAGGGAATTCCACCCTGGATTCCAGCTGGCCCTTTGTCCCACAGCCTCGGGCAGCAGGAAGAGCCCAGAACATATAAATAGGGCAGACCAGTCTTCCTATAGACACGAGCCAGGGGGTGGGAAACCCTTGCCACAAGAGCAGCCCTGTCCCATGGGGTGACAAGGAATGCATCTTACCCTGCTATGGACCTCTTCATCACAGACCTTTTTCTCCTTAAAGCCAGCCCTTAATGAAGATACGTCTGTGCTGCTCTGCTTGACCTGGAGTCCCATGACAGAAATCCTACACAGCACAGGTTTTCTGAAGTCCTCTGCTTTCCTGAAGGCATAGGATTCAACTCCAGATTAAGTCTGCCACTTCCCTGACTTTACTGGTCTGCCTCTGATCCCTCTAAATGGATTGGCTCATTTTACTTCAGAAAGTGCTGACTCCATCTAAACACAGTGTCCGGTTTTATTCCAGTCCATTGCAGACCTACCTGAAGAGCTTGATAAAAGCAAAGCAGACTAATTCAAATGACTTGATTTCGTTGTCCCAGATGTTTTATAGGTTTCAGCTTCCCAGATTCTGCTGAAGTTCATATTCCTGAGAGCTGAAAATATTCCCTACATGGTTGTCTTCTACTGGGACCCATGAATAGTTAAAACATAACCCACTCATCAAATCCAGAGAGTGTGAGATTCATTCATCTCACTTTTGGAAATGGAAATAATACATATATAGAGTAATTATGATCTTTATATATGGTCAACACCTGTCTGAATGGCACTGGACACCTGCAGACAGCCGTAGGATGGGACAATGGAGACTTCATGCTTCTGGAACTGAAGGCCAGAAGAGGTATCACCTCTGGAGGTACCTGTCTTCCTCCCTGGTTTATAGTCTAAGATTAATTACTTGGAACAGTTGACTAACTTTCTTTCTCTTCCTTTACATTTTACACCTGAATAAAGCAATTTTCCCTTGATATCAGTTCCTACAACCCAGAAATATTCCCACTGGTCACTACAGTGAAGATAAAGTCTTCAATTTGAGCTCCCCAAACCACCCATTCTGAGGATCAGTGATCCAGGTAGCAGCTGTAAAAGGAGTTAAAAAATGATTCCTGTTGGGCCACAGCTCTGTCTTTATGCTATTGCATAAGTACTTTCTAAGGGATGAAAGATGAAAAAAGGAAGGCACTGCAATCAGATCCCTTCCCCATTTCTGGATCTCAGTCCATGTTCCTCTCTGAGACTCAATGAAACTTATTGGGTGCTTTAATGACAAGTCAAATGCAAGTTAACCAGCACCAGGACTGGTTCTTCGAGTGCATTTGCTGCCTTTTATCCACATAACTTATTAGTTACTTTTAACCTCCAAAAGAAGATGATCACATACATGTACCCACTGAAAAAAAGACTCTTTATTGTGTTAATTCCCAAATGAAATGGTTTAGAAGAAGATCAGTTGCATGGGCCAAAACCAGAACAGGCCCCAGCCTACCATTTCAACCACGACCAATTATCCCATGCTCAGACATTAGCACTTTTTTACTTCCCGGGGTAGATGTAGCTGTATATTCATTATCTTATTGTGACCCATTCATGTCTCTACAGCACCAGTACACGTAATTCCCAGCTCACACAGGTCCCAGCCCCATTGGAGCAGCCATTCCCTTTGTCATGATGCTACTTAGGAGCAGGCTATGTTCTGTAAGACATTCCAAATCCTCCAGCCTAGAAAAGACATCAAGCTTCTTTCAGCTCTCTGCCCCTGCTACATTTTTAGCTTTAGTGAACCTCTCATGGTTTCTGCTCTCATGTCCTTTGGGACTTTCTTAATCTTTTCTCTAGCAGTTCTCCAGTTCCTGCCTCAGAGCTTTTTGTAATAACTTCCTACCTGAGAAGTTTTGCTGTTGCCGTTGAACAAAAAATCCCCCCAGCATACTAAAACATAAATGTGTGCTATCAGCTTAACGTAAGCCATAGAATATCAATCATAAATTAATAAGATAATTTAGATTGGAAGTAATTCTGGGTACTGCATGGTGCAATCAACCATCAACACAAGCCCAGCTATTAGGCTGGTTTGGGTCATGCCCAGTTCTTGTGTCTCAGTGAGTTCTTTACCCAGACTAACTCTGGTGGGTATCCATTCTCTGGGTCAGAACACAAAGGCATGTGAGGGATTTGACCCATGACAGGAATTTATTAAAGTTACAGAAGTAGTAAAACAGATCAACACTGAGACAGAAGGCAGCTCTTGCTGAGCCAAGAATTGCAACCATTTTGAGACTGCACATTAGTCTTACACATGAATTTGGTTACGTGTAAACTTGAAGAAGGTTTTACTGCACAGTGAATTGAGACTGGATGCTCAATGGAAAAAAGTGGCAGTGGTGGGCAGAAGGTGCTGGCAGCAGGGTTCAGTGCATGAGACATTTCAGCACCTGCACTCTCAGGCTTGGATCTCCAATAACCCAAAGGTTTTGATCTTCAGACCATGACAGGAGGTGTCCATTTTCACTCCTCCACTGAAGAAGAGTGACTTGAAAGCACTGGTTTTATAGGGTTAAATGAGGCTTGTATTTCCCTGGCCTATTTTTCTGATTAAATTTTTAACCTGTGCATTAACTGCAAGAGGTGAGAGGGAGGGAGATTTCACAAAACGCAGGTTTGGATAGAAACCCTGAACCAAGCTAGAGCAGTAGGAACAACTCTTGAGTTTACAGACATCCAGAAATTATGAGCACATGGCACTTTTGGGAAATGTATTAGGTGAGGGATAGCTTTATCCCTCAGGTGAGTGCTCAGCCTCTTTAGTGACCCATAACTCAGGAGTGTGGCAGGCATCAGCTCTTTACAAAACATCTTCATCCTTCATGGCCAAGACAGAACCCGTAGCATGCAGAATATCTTACTTATTCAGCAGTGATTTGAGTAATTTTATTTTAAACACTGACTTGATGTGGTCAGTATCATGGATGAAGGGGAAAAAAAAAGCAAGGCAGTAGAAGTGTATCTAATTTTTTATTAAATATATCACTGTTGCAATCTGACTTGTACTGTAAGGGAAAATTACACACCATAAAACAGTACAGAGAATGGATCTGATGCATAATACAGGAGCCTGCCTGCAGAAGAAGCCGTGTCACATAAAACTGTAAATATATCCGTAGAAATTCGGACACATTGGGAAAACAGACGGGTTTTTGCACCGTGTGTCTTGAATCAAGAAAAGGGAAATGCATTGATATGTCTTTCTTGCCTGCCCTAATCTCTGTTTGCCAATATCAGAGGCCATCCCCTCGTCTTGATTATCACAGTCACTGAAAGATTAGAACAGAAAAGAAGTGGCTTCTGTTGATACACAGGAGCACTTGAAACTGTTCCTATTCCCAGAAAACAAGTTGGTTGGTTTTTAGCATCTAAGGCTACTTTCCTGACCTTTTTTGTTTTAGGCCAAGGTGCCAGAAAAACAACAGAGCTTCAAAGAAACCCCAGTATTAGTTTAACTTCTGAGGGAAAGTAAGTAATTTTTTGGTTAACACATCAGTCTTACAAAGATCTCTTTCTATAAAATATATAATAATGGATTACACATGTTATAATATTTATGATATAATAATTTTCAGTATTTTCTGAATTGGATCTTTGAAGGGAAGTTTTGAATCAAAGCTTCTTAGAAAAACCTCAATATTATCAGTGAATAATGAAATTTCTCATACTTTTATTTTTTGGGATGGTGCACATATGTAAGGAAAATCTATAAACTGAAAATATATTGCCATAATTATTTTTTTCTATCTTAGAAGATTCTTCAATTCAAAATAATATATAAATAATTTTACAAGTTTAAAATGAATATAATTTGTCAGAAGTGAAATTACAGTTTCTTTATTTAAGTAAAACAGTTCAGTTTGTTCAACTCAACATAAAAAGCACATTTCCATTTTATTTTCTTGATATATGATTTTCCTCAGACATTTTCCTTTATACATATATCATCAAACTCCAAAAATCCACTGCTTGGCCAGCCCTACTTTTGTGGCCAACCCACATTTTTCTGACTTTAAACTTTACATAGTTCTCTAACTTTTCAATACTTTTCACTGCTTGAATTATTTTAATTATTGAATTGTTGAATTCTGTTCAATTATTGAATTAAATCCTGAACAGTTGAAGATCCTGTGACTTCCATTACAGGACTGAGAAATACATTCAGTGTTTTAGGTACTTAAATGGTCCTCATACATAGGTGCATCATAGTTTGTCTATCAAATTAAGGCACGAAAGCTTGCTATCAGTAATTAACATGAGGTTTTCAGCAATTAACAAAAAAAAGATCCTCTTTTTTTCCTATACAACTTTTTTACCTCTAAATATACTCTCAAGAGTTGTCTGTTTTGAGACAGAAAACAAACCGAAGCAAAGCAAAAACAACAAAACAAGCTTGTTTTGACAGTGGAAAACAACGTGTTTTTATTATTATTCAATGAGATGAATATTTTCCATAAACATTCTCGCTCTGAACAAAGAGCCAATTTCCATTCAAAGCCGTTTAAAGGAAAATGTTCAGAGCAGTCTAAGCAGCCTTAGGTGACTGCCTTTCACTGACGGGTGAAGCGAATGCTTAAGAGATGTCACTTTCAGAAAGCTTTATAGGATCCTTGGGAAAGGCAGTCGCTTGCTAAATATTAGGGTCTAGTGTTTAATATTATTTTATCTTTACTTTTTTCCTTTCCTTTTTATAAGTCAGAGCTGTATAGAAGGAATGTGCACACACATGTGAAATCTGCTGTGTTCAGATCATGCTGGGACTGCGCAGAAATGGAATATCTCAATTTATCTTTGAAGAGATAAACACGAGCTGGATAGATCAGTTATGACACTGTCATATCAACAACATTCGAGGGGCAGCAGAAGATAGGGGATCTTTAATTCTAAGTGATTAATTATAATGGCATGCAGACTCCCATTAATCTTCCTTGCACTGCCTGTCTTCCCTGGCCTTAATCCCACGAGCACTAAAGTTCATCTCTAGTTTACTCACAGAGGCAGGAGAGCTGGGACTGGGAGCAGACAGCACAGACCTCTGCTCAGGAAAGTTTAGCACCTGAAGAAAAGTCAATCAGTCTTATCACTTTCAAGAAAATCAACTTTTTTTTTTTTCCTGACACGATAAGGATCAAGAATTCCAGATTTATGTGATCTGCCCAGCAGTAGTTTTCTATCCTGGTAGAACAAAACCTGCTGGGATATAGATTTTTCAGAATAATTCCCTGGTCACAATGTCAGTGCCTCATGGGTTCTACAATGATATCACTAATCATAGATTATTATGAAGATAATTTTCTCGCAGTGAAATTAACTGTATAACATTGTAAAAGAACAAGCCACAACAAGCCATATATAAAGTGTAAATACAGTGAAAGAAGTATGATATCAGACATTCTTCTCACCTCTAGGTGGATGCATTTTACTAAGCCCTATTAAAAGTCTAGTTTTCAAAAAAAACCTGAACTGAGAGAGTAAATGCACATTTTTTTGCTCCTGTACTCTTCCTTAGCACCAGTTTCTGGAACTGGCTTGTTTTACCAATGAACTATTTCGTCTGTCAGCTTAGATTAGGTCAAATTAGTTCTCATTTCAATAACTGACAAAGATCATCTTTGACAACATCAGTGACCTCACATGTCCTGACAAGGGCACATAGTCAAAGTCTATAGGAAAGGAAGGAAAGTTTTATTAATTGTGTGCCAGAGGAATGTTAGTATTAGGAGAACACTTAGGTTCTTCTTTGGATATACGAAACCCTGAATGAGAGCTTTGTGTTTTTAGCTGTACTTCCTATTTGGTTTGAAGATTAATAGATAGCTGGATAGACAGACAGAAGAAGCAGGAAGGCAGACAAAGATGAGATAAACAGGAAAATAATAAATTCATTAACTGGTGTTGCAAATGTCCTGCACGTCAAGGATTGTAACTAGTTTAAAATTTTTTTCACCATTACTAACTCAAAATTCGGGTGTATTATTTTAATCAGAAAAATCTCATGTCAGTTTAGGCAGTTCCAAAGTTGATCCCATCATACGGTGGGATGAAACAGTCTGGAATTTGTAGATATATAGAGGTACTTTTCTTACTTGGAGAATTCATTATTGATATACTAGAAATCCTTTAAGTTGAGCACCTCAGTTGCTTTACCGAAGCAAAATTATGGGGGTATTTCTGCAAGATGAAATCCACTCTGGGGCACATGCCCTTCTGGAGAGTTCCAAAGAAGTTTGTGCCACGTCTGTGGTACAAAAGCCTTTGTACAGGACCCATTCATGGGGGGTAAATGTCATTTCCAATAGAGTAAGTTGCTCAAGGAGGCAGAGGAATGCTTATCATTTCTGTTTCTCCTGACTAGACCTGACATTCATCTGGTGGTGTCAGGGATGGTTTAAGGATAGTGAAATGCATCTTCTGTCCTCCCATCATTCAAACAAATTATTCAAACAAAAGGCATTATCAGAATGCCTGATAATCCCTTAACCAAGAAGATGCTTCATAGCAAATGTGATGAACTCCTCAAAATAGGAGGATTTTAAGACAAACGCTTTTCTTATCTCTCAATATAAATCCACATTTTTGTCTTCTCTTTGGAAAGAACTTATATCCCCAAAACTTTTAACTGTCAACACTCAATTTTTTATATTTGTTGTGCCTCCCATACCCCATCTCATTTTTTCAGGCTGTATGAAGGGATTGCTGCTTCCATCACTAGGACATGGTTATCTCATTCTGCAATAATTGTTGTGTTCCACAGAAGATCTAACACATTAACATTAACAAATTTACCTAAAAAAAGATGATATTATATCTAACAGAAGTTTCAGGATCTGGTATGTATCCATAAATGTTGAAAGTTATCTTCTCTTAGTTTTCTTTGAAATCTAGAAACTGGACAATTAAAGATTCCAAATAGAACCCAGAAACATTGTCACATTGATTAAGGGTTAATTATTTTCAAATGAGAATTAAAAATATGGGTCTTCTTGCACAAATGTATGTAAACTTTATAGAAGTATTTTATTATGCGGTACATAATAAGAAATGGAATGAAAATCCAGCACGCCTTCATGCTGGAGAAGAGAAATTCATCTACTTTGTGCTTAAGATCAGGTTTGCATGGGCTGAGGTAGTAGTGCCTTTCTAATTTAATCATATCACTTATTCCTGACACCCCAGACTTCTAATCTTGAGTGTCTGATTTCTAGTTCACATATAATTGTCATATATCCAAGAATGCACCTTGACAATTCCCTGCTCACGGAGTTTGGATCTTTAATATTATGAGCTTGGATCTTAATATAAAAAAAATATTAGTATTCAAGAGCTAATTGCAGAAATATTGTGTATTCTGCTCAGTATTTAGCATAACTCCCACTGATGGAAATCTGATTGCTCACCGCCTTTGAACAAGCATCCAAGACAGTTACAAACCTCCCTATCCCTGGAAGTGTTCAGGTCCAGGTTGGATGGGGCTTGGAGAAACCTGGGATAGAGGAAGTTGTCCCTGCCCATGGCAGGGGCCTGGAACAGGCTCATTTCAAGGTCCTTTCCAACCCAAACCATTCTGTGATTCCATGGTTTACCACCTTACACACATCATTGAATATCACAAGAACAATTCTGTAAAAACCTTAGGAAAGAGGTTGCAATACACAAAGTTTCACATTCTTTTCAACTGGTGCCTTCAATTTGCTGTGAGTTCACCTAGTTTTTGCTTTTTATTATTTATATTCCCAAAGTGCATGTGGCACCCAGAAAAATGTTGACATGTAAATTATTAATTAAGCTAAATCACTTATCATATATTGATACATCTGGAGATTCATTTCCTTTCCCCAATTAACCCATTAACCCCTCAACTACCATTTCATTAAGTAAACAGGAGGGCTGTGTAAACCAGTGAATATTTATTAACAGTGTTGTGCCAATTAGTAAGGAATATATTTTTCCAAGGCAAGGGCTAAACAGCCCTCCAGTCTTCTTTTGTGTACTCTTGTTTTCTTTTCATTTGGAGAGTGGAAGTAGCAGGTGTTGGAGGCTAAGTGTTGTATCCAAATTGAGGCTGTTCAAGTCTGCTGATTAGGTGATCACTTCAGATGAAATTTCTCCATGGAAGGCAGGATTCCTTCTATTTGGTCAGTCTATAAATCGTATTTTTGGTAGTAATACCCTTGCTGGACTTTGCTGCAATGCACATCAACAACATCTATTTATCCCAAATGGGCACATTTTGAAATTATGATCTTCACAATAAAGGCATGTACACAAAATATTGCATAAAAGGGCTCGGTGCCTCTGACAAAGATCAAATAAAACTTGTTTGGTTGATCTGTCCATGCCTATAGGGTATTAGTGATTATAATATTGCGCTTTAATGGACTATGGACCCAATTTACATAACATTTACATGTCATATACATACTCTTTATGGAAAAAAAGCCCAGTGATTCGGACAGAAAAAATATCTAAGATGTACACATGCATTCTTCAAGCTGATTTTTTTTCAGTCTTCAGCTTGAAGCTGAGAGTTTTGACTTCACCTGTTCCCTCTGGAACCCAAAAGCAGAGCAGAAGGATCACTGCAGCCCCACTCCCAGCACTTTCAGTGGGACAATGCCCATTAAGTGCCCATCAAACCCAACCAGCATTTCATTTACATGGAAATGACTCTTTGAATAAAAATGTCAATGTATTAAAATGTTCCCTTTTTTGAGAAATTTCTACTTTTCTGTGTTTCCTACCTGGAGAATCTTTGGCATGGTCGAATACAGAGATTTTTAAGTGTCTTCACAATGGTCCTGTACTTCCACTCTGCACTTTGGGAAAAGGGAATGGGGATGACAGAACTGTGGCTCAACCACAATGCAGACTTGCTGTGTGGCACTGCCAATCAGAGAGACCATCTAGGCTTTTCTGCTCAAGAGAGAAATGTCAAGAAACCCTTTATTAAATTCCTGGCAAGTCTTGCTCATTTACAGCTTTGGGAGGGAGTGAGCAGATGTCCTAAAATGCTGAGAAGCTCAGTAGTGTCCCAGAGCTGCTGCCTTGGCCCTGGAGGCCTGAAACATGGGAGGAACCCACAGAAGTCACACAGAAGCTCTCCAAGGCTACTGAGTCTCCTCTGAGCTAAAAATAAAAAGGGCACCTCAGGGCAATGTTTTATGTTTTAATCAACCTGCATATCTATAATAGCTCTGATAATAAACAGAAAGGGGAAATGTCAGGGCCAAAGGGATACCACACTAACCAGGACACATCTTGTGCCCAGGATGAAGGTCCTTTTATTTATAAGCACAAAACCAAAATAATTTTAGAATTCAGACAGGAACTGAGAATTTTGGATACTAGGCCTTCCTGATCTGTGTTTGGTACCAGTACATTTTATGAAATACCTGAAGCATTGCAGTTCTCCTATTGGAAAAGGAACAAGAAGAAATAAGAAAGAAAAAAGGAGAAGAAAGAAGAAAGAAGAAAGAAGAAAGAAGAAAGAAGAAAGAAGAAAGAAGAAAGAAGAAAGTAAAAAAAAAAAAAAGGAAAAAGAGAAGAAAATAAATAATTAAAATAATTTAGGGCCAGTGGTAAGGACCTTCTTCGAGCCATGGACAGGAAGTTAAGGAAAAGAGTCAAAACCAGACTTTTGTTCTGATATTCTCATGACAAATTAAAGAAAGGAAATTAAGCCAACATCTTGGATTTGAAGTCAGAGCCAACACTGCTTGAGATCTTTGGCCAGACATACTCTTCATAGCATTAGTTGGCACTGTCCCTAGGAGTTTGGTTTGTATTCTTGGCTTTGCCATTTCTCACATACAAACCTGGCAGAATCTGCTGACTCAAGGTCACTAAAAGAGACTGCCTTAATTCATCTAAAACATCCAGCCAAGGCCAGGTGGGGTGGGGTATGGAGAAACCTGTTCAAGTGAAAGGTACTTCACTAGAAGGCACTTGGCAGGGGGTTGGAACTGGATGAGCTTTAAGGTTCCTTCCAACCCAAACCATTCTGTGATTCTGTAATAGTGTTGGTGTTGTATAGCAGGACCTACAGATCTGTGCAGGAACACACTGTGCAAATCTTTGCATGAACACAAATCCTTCCAGGTGAAGCCTACTGCAATGGGCTCTGTTATCTGCATTGTGTTATACATGGTGATAGTTCTTCTGCAGGGATAATGACCAAAACAAAAAGATCTGGTTGAATAAACAGTAAGTCTGAAAGTTAGCACATTAGAATTGTGACATTCCATATTAAATGGTCGGTGGAAGGGTCAAAAGAGCTGGGAGGTGCCATGTGGTAAAAGCTGTTTGAGCACAGCCAAGAGACAGTTCTAACAGGCTGACTTGGACCACAGACACCAAGAACAAGCAACTTTTGACTAGAGGACTTCATAAACTGAGATTTGACATAAGGTGATTTAAGGGAATAGGAGAATCTTAGTGAAAACTAAGAAATTTGAGGAAAATGGCCATATATTTAGGAAAAGGAAGATAAACAGGAGTCACTCAATACAACCCCAACCCAAACTAACACTAAGTGTCACTGACAACAGAGGCCTGGAAGCAGAAGCTGCAGGATATGGGTCTCGCTTTACATATATTTACACTAGATTTAAGGTAGAAAGGATTTTTTCCATAAAGTTCATAGAATCATAGAATCACAGAATCATTTGGGTTGGAAGGGACCTGAGTGATCATCTTGTTCCAACTCCCTGCTATGGGCAGGGACACCTCCCACTAGCCCAGGTTGCTCCAAGCCCCACCCAGCCTGGCCTTGGACACTTCCAGGGATCCAGGGGCAGCCACAGCTTCTCTGGGCACCCTGTGCCAGGGCCTCAGCATCCTCACAGGGAAGAATTTCTTCCTAATATCCAGTCCAAATCTCCCCTCCTTCAGCTTAAAGTCATTGCCACCTTTCCTATCACTGCATGCCCTTGTCCAATGTCCCTCTCCAGCTTTCTTGGAGCACTTTTAGGCACTGGAGCTGTCTCTTCTCCAGGCTGAACACCTCCAGCTCTCTCAACCTGTCTCCAGAGCAGAAGTGCTCCAGCCCTTTGAATATTCCCGTGGCCCTCCTCTGCCTTTGCTGTTAGCTAAGAAGGTCTGGGCAGAAGGATACTCCTGGATACAAAGGTGACCTGAGACAGGGCATGGTCTAAGAGATCAAACATTTGGGTAATTCAGGATGTTTTGATAACCACTAAAAAAGAAGAGGGCAAGAGACTGAGCAGATGACTGTAAAAGTATGAAAACAAGGCCAAATAAAAGTTTCTTTGTTGGAAGAGTGAGTTGAAAAACAAGTTTTCTGGAGAAGAGAACTGTGGAAATAATAGGTAGAAAAACAGGTGGGAAAAAAAATAAAAGCAGAACAATTCTGTCTTACAAAAAGAGATTAAGAGACAGTGGCGAAAATCCTAAGAAGAAATGATGTGCAACTGGTTGTGAGAGAAAAGAAAACGGGAAGATCTTTGGACAGAAGGAGGAACAGAAGAGACAGATTGTGGTTCACAGAGTTCATGGTAGCTCCACAAAGCCACGTGTGGCTGTGGACTTTTGTTGGGGAGAATTACAAGATTGGGTAGAAATTAGAAAAGACTGGGTCTTCTGCCAGGAAAAAGCACACAAGGGGTAAAAAATAAACTGTGCGAGGACATACAGTTAACTGTTCCCCTGTATTTCCTGGGCCCTGGATGGGGAAAAAGAGGCACGTGGATTAATTGATGTGTGCTTTCTAGACTAGAGACATGCATGAGGTTGTGGGGAGGTACGGTTCAGTGTCTTCTCCCAGGCAACTCATGATAGCACAAGGGGAAATGGTCTAAAGATGTGCCAGCAGAGGTCCAGGCTGGATATCAGAGAATATTTCCTCACTGGAAGAGTGGTCAAGCATTGGAACAGGCTGCCCATGGAGGCGTCACCATCTCTGGGAAAGTCCAGAAAACGAGTAGAGTGATATGGTTTAGGGGATAAATGGTCTTAAGGGTGGAATTGATGATCTGGAAGGCTGTTTCCCACCTTAGCGACCCTGTGCTCTCTGAGGAAAACAACTGCTGTCTAACTTTGGGCTAATAACTGTGCTCAGTGACCACGGCTCTGAACATGCTTCCTCTGGCGACAAATGTTCAGGTTCTGTCCCATTTTTAACACTGGTGCCAATACTCTACTATTGCTATTACTGTCCAACAGGGGTATTTTGACAACCCAACACAAGGTGTTGACTTTGAAAATCTGATTAACATATTAATTTCAATCATTTGCACACCAATAAACCTTTGTACTTTTTCAGAAGGAGAACATAAATTGTCCCCTATATTGCAAGCAGCATATCTACAACAGTGTTTCCCACCACCACCACCATACTTGTTCTGCTTTACAAACCAGACCCTTGATATAGATTTCAAAGAGTTTTCATGTAAAATCCTTCTTGACCTTGTTGCATTGTCAACAGAAAAGAACCTTTATGTACAGTCTCTGGTGGCTTTCTTTTTGTTTCATACTTTTTTTTTGAACATAAATATGTAAAGATACAAAAGGATTTCTGATAATATAATTTTTTGACTAGCAGCAAAATAGCTGTCACTCCACTGCATTTTATTATTATGGGTTTATTATCTTGTCTTATTTTTCTATCTTTTTTCCCTCTGTATAGAAAAGGTTGTTTCTAATATCCTTTTAACTGGGAAACATTCTCAAGCCCTTTTTGCATTTGCTTAGCCTCCACTTATTAATTTTTCTGTTAGCAGGCAAGGAAGAGAGGAATAAAAAGGTTGCTGGTTGTTCCTAGAAAGAAAGAATGTGTGTTTTCTGTCGGAGCAGGAATGGAAAAAAGTGGGCTCTTGGGCTCCAGTCCATTCTACTGTGAGTTAAGGACTTCATTTCATTCACTTTAGTTTGGATTAAGGCTGTGTGTTTGTATTTCTGTGATGACTGCAGCAGCACCAGCCCATCCAGGTTGGGATCTTTCAAGTGGAATGAAATGCATGATTCAAATCCCTTGCTCCAGCAGAGCTTTGTGTGTGGGTCTGTTGGGTGCAGCAGCGACGTGAAGAGTCTTTGAGCTGAGCTAAGCTCAGGGAAATTGTGATAGTGTGGGTCTCTGCCCAGGTGATTTACCCCACCATGTCGGATGCACATTTTCTCTGTCTTGCACTACCACTGCAGTTACTTTCTGTCTTCTCTTTCCCCCTTCAAATCAGGACAGATTCTCGTCATTCATTTGAGCATTTACCTTCCCCCAGCACTTCAGGGGTGCAAGTTTGGTAATACCCCACCGCATTTGAAGACATCTGCTCCCTCCCCCAAAAGAGATACAAAGAACAAAATCTGATTAGATAAGGATGTTTACATGCATCAAATTTGTCATAGGTATTGTTCTTTGTAACAGAACATCTGTGTTAGGTCAGATTGAAGGTCCAGCCAACCCATCATTTCATAGAATCATTAAGGTTGGAAAAGACCTCCAATATCCTCAAATACAACCTTTGCCCAAACTCCACCATGCTCACTGACCCATATCACAAAGTGCCAATTTTGAACACTTTCAAGGATGGTGAGTCTGCCACTTCCCTGGAGAGCCTGTTCCAAAGTTCAGATAAGCCCTGTCATTTGTTCCTAAAAGGAGAAATTCTGGTGCAGTTCATGTCCCAAGGGACAAACTCTTCTGGGAAATTTGCAGCCTTGGTTTGAGCTGCTGTCCTTCTCCAGAAGTTGCTGCACCCAGGAGTGGAAAAAATAGAGGCAGAATCAATACTGTCAGCATATTTCTCTCATAAATTTGGTGTTTCCCCTTTGCTTTTTAACTGTTTTCTTTCCAATCAAGTGGCTTAACTCATAGGGTGACTTCTTACCTTTTTGTTGGTGGAGACAGTTTGTTTCCCATAGTGCAGAGCTTCACTAAACTCAGTTTTCAAGCCTGTCTACACCAGCGGCATCTATATTCCCTTGAAAAAGTGGGGGGAAATGGTTCAGATTCCTCCAGGCTATAAACAGACAAGGAATTGAACCTACATCTTGGTGTATCAGTTCCAAGGATTAAATTCTTCTGGTGACCCCTTGAGTAGAAGAACTAGACCCACAAATGCAGCCCTTGCAGGGATATGGAAAATGAACAGTGATTTTGACCAAAAATTTGTGATTTTGAGCAAAAAGCCATGATTTGGCTTAGTCCAGAATGTCAATGCAACTGCTTTTATCCCTTTCCTTTTTTTTTTTTTCCCCCCACATAGGGAACAAACAGTGCCCAGACCAAGGTCCACCATTATAAGCATCTGCTGAAGGTCTGCAGCCTTTTCTTTTGTGCTGTAAATGCTATTAAACATTTCCTTTTATGTGTTCCACATCTTCTCAAGCAACTCACCCTTAAAACAATAAAATTTGGAGGGGAGGGGACAACTGAGCCCAAACAACGAATCATTCTGTGTAGAAAGGGCCACAGTCCTGTTAATTCAAATGACATTTTGACAGTAGCATGCTGTCAGCCCAATGGTTTGACCTATACAACAACCTCTAATTATTACTAATTAAAGAATTAATTATTCATGGCAGCACGCGCTATTAGCATAGCAGAGATGTGTTGGAATATGAGTTATGCGGGGTTTATGAATCTTCAGAAAATAGATTCTTTAATAAATTAATAAAGGGGCTCTGGGGTTTCATTAAAAGGTGGCTGGAGGGGTTGCAAGCCAGTTTCCAAGGAGACCACAGGTGGTTTGCTTGGATTTTTTTTTAGTTAAACTTGTTTGGACCAGATGATTTCCCTTCCCCCCTCCCCCTCTCACTCTGTCCTCACTGCTCTTTCCTCAGGCAGTGAGGAGAACATTTTAATGAAACCCCTGTTGTCCTCATATCACTTTGATCCCCGTGTGGTCTCCAACCTCCACGTTGGCCAGTTGGAGGATAGTGCAGTTGTTTTGGGGTTTTTTTCTTTTTCTACTGGTTGTTTTTTCTTTTTTTTTTCCTTGATTGAACACTCCAACCAGCTCCGCCATGAATAAACAACAGAAATTATAAAAGCACACGGGTAAAGGAGAATAGAACAAACAAAGGAGAAAATAAAGGAAATTGCATAAATTCAAATGAGGCCATCAGGATGGAAGCAGAGTTAATTACCTTGTTTTCTGTCTGAAGAGCAGATTTGGTGGTTGTTCTTGTTACTATTTTTATATCCATGTTTGTCTCTAACGTGATATTTCTTATTCTTTGGGCTGGTTTATAGATGTTATTGTTATTATAAAAACAGAAGAGAGAACATTTTTCTCTTCTTTTTATTTTTTGTTTTCATTCTGTCATGACCAATGTTTCCCAACATTTATTTCACTCTAATAATGCAGAGGATGATATTAATACCTCCCACTACTGCTAAATAAACAGTGATATAAATAGCAATAACAATGTTTCCAAGCTTTTTCTCCAACTTCCAGATCATGTTAAAATTCCATCCTTGATTAAGAAAAACCTCAACAAAATAGCTGCTACATTAAAAGGATAAAATTAAATGGTTCTGCATCATTTTATGAGGGCTTGTCTTCCAACCAGTGAAAGACATAAACACAAAATGGAGTAATCCTTGCTGCTGCACGGATTCCACCACAATTGCCAGTACTGCCATCAGGGGCCAAGCAGATCCATCATCTTGATGGATCAGGGCTCCATAAAGATGGTCATAAGGGAGGATTCATTTCCTCTGTTGCTGCTCACCAAAATGTTAGGAAAAGGACATTCAGTTGGAAGTGATCCATCCCATCCATCTGAGACGCTGTTGTTAGGAAAAGAGTTACATCCACAGGCTAGTGGGAAAATCTGGTGTTATGTGCATAGCTTTTCAATTAGGTGCAAGATGAGTCTCACACCTCGTACCTTCAAGTTCTTGCATGAAGCCCATCACTTCTCGTTCGGTTGAAACACAGCTTTCAGAGAGACACTGCTTTGTTCCAGACTGCACTTGATGATGAATTTATTTGTATTCTTGGCAAATTGTTCCACAAAGTATCTACTGTTGAGATTATGTGTTCTTGTATTAATTTCTGCTGTATTTTGGAAGGCATTCTCACTCTGTGAGGATGGTGTGGCCCTGGCACAGGCTGCCCAGAGAAGCTGTGGCTGCCCCATCCCTGGAAGTGTCCAAGGCCAGGTTGGATGGGGCTTGGAGTGACCTGGTCTGGTGGAACATGTTGTGGTTTAGGAATTACATTCTCCAATTTAGTGTTCCCACTGAAACCACTCCAAACCTTGTGCTACCCACTCTCTTCCCTCTCCCCTTCCATTGCAGAGGGCTGGAGAGAATTGGAGGCCCAGAATGTGAAGATAGTGGGTTGAGGTAGGAACAATTTACTGGAAAGGGCAATGAGGAAAGAACATGAACAGTAACAGCCACACCACTGTGATGGCAGAGGGTACAAGAAAGGAAATGTTACTGCTCTACCCTGAGGAGCCCCCTATGACAGAAAATACCTGACCTCCCACAATACCCCAGCCTGGAAGGAAGCCTGTGTCCCATTCCCAGAAAATGATGTGAGGAGGTATAGAATCACCTCCAAGTCCTGGTCATCATCTCCTCCTTCCTGGCTACTGCAAAGATTAACCCTCTCCTGGCCAGAACCAGGATAAAGGTGTCCCTGCCCAAGGCAGAGGATTGGAACTAGATGGCCTTTAAGGTGCATTCCTACCCAAACCATTCCATGATTCCATGATTTTCAGGGGCAGCGACCACTTATTACTGCATCTAAATACAGTGTCTAAAGCAATAAAGTTTCAGTCTCAGGGGAAGCTGTGGCTGCTCTGATAGTCCAGACATACATTTCTCCTGCCTTTTTGATCCTTTTCACCTACTTTATCACAGCACTCAGAGACTCTAGTAAGGAGCTGAGGTTCCACTTTGCAATGTGTGGTATGTACATATAAGTGGGATCACATTACAACCTTGCAGCAGTTGCATAAACTTGATCTCTCTGTGTCTGTTTGGCAAACTGACAGGCAAAACCCATTCCTGTTGAAGACAGATCTTTCAAACTGTGTGGATGATCCCGAGCAATTAACCTAATAGGTCATAAAATACCAATTCCAAGACCCTAGAAATCTGAATAAAAGATTGTGCTTGGAAAAGACCAGTTATTAAAGAACAAGTTCCCACAGAAATGTATCATGTATCATTCTGCATATTTTGGAAGAACTCCTCAAGTCTAGCAAAGAGTTCTGTGGTCAAATTTACCAGTCAAAATGTGTTCAGGTTATGATATCAGTATCCCAGTAATAATACCAATACCAATTATACCAATAGCTCAGTAATAATACCAATAACCAAAGTCAGCTGGGATATCCCAGTGTACTCAAATAAAAGCAAAATTGTGCATCTGGTGCCCACTTCCCAGATAAGTATATGAAGCATTAGAGAAAGGAAGTGCATCTTATTTTGCCCAGAGAAAAAAACTGAAAAACTTTTGGTTTCAAATGAAAACACATGCTGAAATTTCCATGTTAAAATATGCAGGATAATTCTTGTCTTCCTATATGGATTAAGTCCCTGTCCTGAACAAGATATCTGTCTGGGATTCTTTATAATAATCTTGCTCTTGGCAAGTTTAGAAATAAGCTCAGGACATAATTCAGAATTGAGTTCCTAATCCAAATTGGGATTTAAAATATAAAAAGGAAAAGTCTCAGTTTAACCCAGACATGGATGATGCTGCTACACCGATCACCTAAAGTTTTAATGAAGTCTAAAGCAAATTGACTGAGAAGATTCTCAGAAAACCTAGCCAATTTTATTTAAATACCTTAAAAATAATTTATATGCTTAACTTCAGGCACAAAGGTTTGAAAACCTAATTGGCGCATCCAATATTACACAGAAAATTGGCATTACCCTTTTCTGTCTATTGCAGTTAACAGGAGCCAGAACATAGACTGAGATATTTTTTCAAAATCTGATATAGATTTTAATTGTTGGCTTTCTCTCTGCCAAGGTTTTGGACAAATCTGCCTAGCAGTCATCAAAAAAATGACCAGGAACAGGCTGAGAGTTCACACACAAAAACCCAGGATGCTGCATGCTCAAAAGAGATGCTTGCAACACCTTTACCTTGAGTAAAAAAGAAAGAAGTAATGGAAACAAAAATACTTGACTGGACAGGATGGTTTGAAAATATCCCCTGCTCATTTTTCTTTTGGGTGGGTGGAAGTGTTCTGAACAGTTCTAACATTTTTACATTAGTGAAATATTTAAATTTTCCACAATTTTACAAATATTTTTTCATAGCAAGTCATCTATAGGAAATATTTCTTTTAGACAAGGACTGAGAAAAAAAAGAGTTTAATTATGTAAAACAACACACACAAAATTCTGCATTTCTCATTTAATATGCACACCACAAATCTGTAGACAGGGGATATAGGCATAAGCATATGTGCAGGTGTGCTCAGATATGATAAATTAAGGAACAATATTAACATTTTAATTTTATTTTTATATTTTATTTTGGTCCTTCACATGATCAATAAAGTATTTTCAGTTTCCTCTGAACCACTTTGTAATATTTATTTCCTTCACTTAGTTCCTCACCTGCCTTTTACCACCTGTCAGTGAAACACTTTCAACACCTGTGACTGAAGAAGGCCTCTGGGTTTTTCAGGAAAATATTTGGAAATTTCACAGTGATCCTTACTCCTTAAATACATTTTCATCTTTCCTCCAGATTTGTGTGCTGGGATTATTTGTTTATGGTTTCATCAGATATTTTCGATCAGGTTTCTTTAATGGAGGAAGGCACTTGCTTCCTCATGCCTCTTGTGCTTTGCTTATCATTTTGTGGTTACAGATTTATATACTAGAAGCCTTTTTTCTGGCTATTATGAACATTTTTTTTCCCAGAAATGGTTATTTTTATTTGTCCTTTTTTGCCCCGTTCTTCTTTATATATATTTTTAATGTTATTGCAGACTGATGATTTTTATTTCCTGGAGAAATTTAATATTCTTAAATTTGGGTTCACTAGCCTCAAAATATATGAATTTTTTATAGAATTTTTCTCTGTCCAGCTCATCTGCCCAAAAGCAAAGGTCTGGAGGGACCTGCCAGCCCAGCTGTGGGGCAAATAGGGATCAGCTATGGCTCAGCTTTAACTGGGAAACAATTGTCCAAACAGTTCTATCAAGGCTATTATGGTGCTGCTCATTTAACAATGATCTGGACCAGAACATGAAATCAGGAGAAATAAATGGATACCAAAACACTGAAGTTAATTACTAACACAAATGGATGTTTACTAATATATATTATAGGAGCCGTTTTCACTCTAGGAAAATATTATCAGACCCTATGGGCATCCATTTCCCACTTTTTTTTTTTTTTTTTCCTTAATGAGCTCAGGAAAGATTAAAGCCCTAATTAAACACATATTTTATTTCTGTATTTAGGGTTTTGTTTTGTTTTTTAAACTACATCCTTTTAATGTAAAACTGACATTCTGGCATTGCTCATGTGCCCAGAAGAATTAGATAATCAACAGCAGTTTATAATAAGAGTGAACCAGAACAGAGCATGAAGTTCAATAAAAATGGGATATTTTTCTTCACAAGGTTTGGAGAGATCAGATTTTCTTTTGGGTTTGGGGTTTTGTTCTGCAAGTCAGGTTGAGAATTGCAAATGTATTACACTTAGAAACCATTTATTTTAACTGCAGTGAAAGCTGGGAGCCAATTGGTGACAGACACAATTTTTAAAGTATATATTAAAGAAATCAAAATTTAATTAAAATTAAATTAAATCTGAGCAGGACAGTGACTCCACATACAGACAACTACATCCAATGTAATCATTGAGCTGTGACTCAGCTCTCCTAACTCCAGACATCTGTGATATTTGTTCCCACATGAGTATTTTGGATCCCAGTTTCAGTCTGAGTTAATTCAGTCCATAGGATGGGAAGAATGTCACAATGAATCCTGAAGGAAGACTGTATATTCACACAGCTGAACTGCCCTCCAAAATCTGCCTCAGTGCCACTGACAAGAGCGGGGCAATGAGGAAACACCTGTGAGTGATTAAAAATGTGATGCTTGAAACCAGCATCCTCAGAGTAGAGCTGATGCTTTAAAGAAGTTAAAAGGAAATGTGGCAAATGGCTGAGATTTAGAAATCTATTTTTGTGGCTGATGGAGTTAACTGAAGTTCATCCCACTCTTCCTGTCCCAAATACCATCATATCCTATTGGCACGTGGGTGGAATAGGCAATGTCAGAAATTCGTAACATACTTACACCAGTGAAATGATGGGTAAATGCATTTGAACTGTGGATATGGAATAGAAAAGCTGCCTGTAAATAAGCTGTGGGAAGGTCTGAGATCTTCTTAAATGAAATAATTATTCTGTTACCCAAACCATGCTGTTCACTTTGGTGATGGATGAGGAAAGAGAGGACTTTGGGGAGACCTTATAGCACCTCCCAGTACATCAAGAGACCTTCAAGATGGCTGTAAAAGGAGTTTTTGCAAGGGCAAGATGTGTCAGGACAAGGGGGAATGGCCTCAACCTGAAGGAGGGTAGGTTTAGATTGGATATTAGGAAGAAATTCTTCCCTGTGAGGGTGGTGAGGCCCTGGCACAGGGTGCCCAGAGAAGCTGTGGCTGCCCCTGGATCCCTGGAAGTGTCCCAGGCCAGGCTGGATGGGGCTTGGAGCAACCTGGGCTAGTGGGAGGTGTCCCTGCCCATGGCAGGGAGTTGAAATCAGATGAGGTCCCTTCCAACCCAAACCATTCTGTGATTCTCAGATTTGGTGGGGTGAGATTCTGGAGCAGCCTGACCTTGCACCACAAACCAGTGGACCACACTCACGGTAGCACTTCCCAACAGCAGCAGTGGAGGAAAAGTGAAGAACAGCACGGACTCTTCTGACTGTGTGAGCCCGTGTAAGAGCTGGTACTAACAACGTGCCTGGGGGTGAATTACTACTGTTTATTATGCACATTATTCCTCGTGTTGTGTCAAGAAGGGCTCCTTTCTGCTCCTTGTTTTGTGTAAGAGCCACAAAGTAACCAAAATTTCTCCAAAGATTCTGCATCCTACAAAATTTTAACTCTCATTATCTTATTTTACAGTGGGTGAGCTTTTTTTTCCCTTTAAAAAACACCTAATAGGCTCTTTCTATAAATGAATGCCAAGCACAGTAAATATTTGAAAGAATGTCAATGCATGAAAATTATCTACCTTGCAATTCACATGTGGTAGCTGGAAGGAAATGCTCAGAATTTCTGCAGGGAATTTTCAAATAGGTGGTAAGGCCATACCTTTTCACAACCACAACTTTTTAATGAAAGAATTCAAAATTTATCCGTGTACACAAATACGCAGGAGGGATCCATGATGTTATCAAATAATTTCTCAGTGCGTTCCCACGTACTGGTGCATTACCCATGCAATGTCACAGGCAAGACATGAAAAGTACTTGTATTAAAGTTAAACACTTTATTGGAGGATCCAAATATTAAGAGTAATCAGCAATATTTTTCCTGGCTCTGCAAATAGCTTAAACTACTATTGGTGGAAACATCTCTGTCACTGAACCACCAGACCAGATGTATCACGCAGCGACTGTCCAGGTGCTAAACTTTTATGTAAAGCACTAAAACCACAGGGGATGCAGATCAACTGGTATAAATTATGAATAATTGTATCTCCCTGTATAAGTAATGAAATATAAATAGCTCTGTTGACTCCAGTGCTGTCCATAGATGGCTCACACCAGATGAGCATCCAGAGTCTTCTTATACCTGATAATAACAATCTGAGTCAGCTCTCGCCGACTTGACTGCAAATCAAGTCTAATTCAGCAGGTTTAGATCTAGATTAGCTCTGTGTAAAATGGGATCCAAATTGGCTGTGGCTGAGGGATTTACCTCATGTTCCAGTTGAGTTTGATTTGCCCACAATGCCTTTTGTTTCTTAAAATATTAATGGAAATGGAGAGAACAGATTCTTGCTGTTCTTAACTGCAGCCATGAATGAAAAGCACTGTGGAGAGAAGTGCCATGGCTGAGGGATAAAGCTTCTGGGATGTAACATGAGAGTTATTATTAATCTACTTAATATTTGTGCTTTATTCCTATTGCTACAGGATCTGTGAAGTTTCAGTTTTGCTTTGTGCTGCATTTCCTTAGGGAGAACATCCTTCTCCAGAATACAAGTTATTTATTTCACATGGATTCCACTTATTGTCTTCCATAGGTGCCACATTGAATGGAAACTCACCTGGAAGTTGACATTTTAGCTGTCATTGCACTGAGGATAATATTCATACCTGGGGATTAGCTGCCCAAACATTTGGTTTTTTATCCATATACTGTTTTTTTTCCTAACCAGGGAAATTTTCCTCAACCACAGCATGTGCTTCTCAGTGATGGCCAAAAGTCCAAAAGATCTTGACTTTATGTAGTAAGTTTAAAAGGTATTGGTCGTGCTCAGATAATGAAATTTCAAGTCAAATTCTTAATTATTTTCCCTTTAAATAGAACATGCAGTCTATTAGCCATCAGCTTTCTATAAGATCCTGCAGAGGGGGTGCAGAGAGTTTGAGCTGAACATTCAAATTGCCTAAAAGAGAGAGCTGAACAGAGGTGGGGTTGGTCTCTTCTCCCAGGGTGTCAGAATGATATATGACACCAAATACTTAGATTTGCCTTGGAATTTCAGTTACAAACGCTGGTTACACATAGTAATAGTTATAAAGATGTTATTTTATCTATCTCTCTGTTCTTGTTAAAACTAAATTTTGTGTTATTTCTTTTACTTTCTGAGAAGCTTTTTCACGATCAGCATTCGTTCAACCAAGTGTTCTCATAATAAAGGGAAGAGGTGGAAAAGTGATGAAGTACTTTATAACTAGAGTTGCTTAAATTCTTTAATTACTTCATACCAAACTTCCCATTTCCATTGAGGGTTGTATTAGATCCTCAGACTTGACCTTTCTCTGCATTGAATTTCGCCTTCCTTCTGTCACCCCCACGCTAATCCTGGTGGCTGATCCCCTTTTTGTCACACTGCCATAGGTTTATGGAATCATCAGACATGCCCAAAACTCTTCTCTCTCCCACCTCCCAATAATCTTAAACATTGATAGGATTTCACACAAGCTTTTCCAATAGATGTCTTCAAATGACACTGAATTTCAGACATGCTGTGAAGGCTTTTTCCTGCCTTTCAGCGTGGAACGCACTCAATCCATCCTGTTTTTTTATGATGTGCTGTTGTCCCTTTCAGACCCTGCTGAAGGATCTCAATGCATGGCACAGCTCCTCTGAATGAGCCTGTTGTCTGAGGGGGAGAGACAATGGGCCTTATTTAATGAGATTAGTTACAATAGGAAAAACAGCTAAAAGGAAAAAAAAAAAAAAAAAAGGAAAAGAAAAAAAAAGCAGCAGTTCTAGCAATTGGAGTGACTGTTAAACCATTCTTTTATGCAAGCTTGGCACCAGCCATACCTTTTCCTGGACATTTGCCAACATCCTTCACAGTTTAGACTCGGTCGTTGATTTTTTTTTTGTTACAATTTCCGCTCGACTTTACAGTTGCATGGCCCATGGTGTAATTCATTTCCGCTGTGAAAATGCTCCAGTATATTAACACTTCTGCCTGCTTGTAACTTGATCAAAGCCCACATATCTGCTTTAATTTACTCTTAACGGTGGCTTTTTTTTTTGCTTTTTTTTTTAAGTCACATAGATTTATTTCAAGCTGTGTCACCGTTGAGAATGGGAACCTTGTTTTCAGCAGAGAACCAACAGCAAATCCACTTAGGGAAAATGTTCAGATATGAAGGAACAACTGCAAATGCAGCTGTCCCACAAAAATATCCTGGTGCTCTTGTCAAGGGCATGAGCACCTTTCAGAAGGTGATTTCTGTATTGCTACCTCTAAGCAGCTGTCTGTGTCACTGGGTGGGGAAAGCAATATTTATATATAACTTGATAATTGGCATTGGGAGGGGTAACGACTAATTTATTTCCTTTTCCTCACTTTTCTTGGAGAAAACAGACTGCAGCTTTTAGGGCACTGTGAGAAGCCCAGTAGCCAAGTGCCTCCTCTTTGAAACAGGACATGCACAGACTCAGAACTACAAGGGAAAATTAGTGGGTTCACTTGGATGGTGACAGACACAGATTTCAGCTAATAAAAATATTAAGCAAATAAAGAATCTTCCCAGAATGCTAAATATGAAAATTCTGAAATTTAGCAGATTTTAGCAGTTCCAGGATGAAGGTTGCCAGCATGCAACTACTCCTTAAGATGATTTTTTTTTAAGATATGATAGCATAGAACCATAGATTCAGAGAAAGATTTGGGTTGGAAGGTATATTATCAGTATGTTCTCTCAATCCACCCCCTCTGCCATGGGCAGGGACATCTTCCACTAGATCACATTGCTCCAAGATCCATTCAATCTGGATCAATCTATTCAATTTGGACACTTCCAGGGATCCAGGGCAGCCACAGCTTCTCTGGGCACCCTGTGCCAGGGCCTCTCCACCCTCACAGGCAGGAATTCCTTCCCAAATTCCCAACTATCCCTGCCCTCTGGCAGTGGGAAGCCATTCCCTTGTCCTGTCCCTCCACCCCTTGTCCCAAGTCCCTCTCCAGCTCTCCTGGAGCCCCTTTAGGCACTGGAAGTGGCACTGAAGTGTCCCCTTGACCTTCTCTTTTCCAGGCTGGACACCTCCAGCTCTCAGCCTGTCTCCAGGGCAGAGGGGCTCCAGCACTCTGAGCATCTTTGTGTTCTCCTCTGCACTGGCTCCAACAGCATGTTGTAGTTTGGTTTCCATAAAAAAAACCAACCTGAATTATTTCTCTGTCCAGGTGATCACCTAAGGTTCAAAACCTAGAAACAACAACAAAATCAGACTCGTATTTCTCCATCACATAATTTTTTAATGGACTCTGCAGTTTCTTTTTCCTTCCTCTGATCTGCACTCTGCCAGCACAAATCTACCCACAGGATTCAACCCTCAGCTCCCATTGACAGAGTTATCCAGCAGCAAGAGTTGGCTGCAGCTCTCTACCACCACATCAAAAGCCCCCTGCTAAGCTGCTCATGAGGTTTTCCCTTGTCTCCATGTACTTTACAGTCTTTCAGTCCCAGGCTGCCCAGACCTGAGACCAAGGAGCTAGGAAAAGCAGACAAGGATCTACAGTCTTCCAGGAGACGTAAGGGGCTGAATCATGCTGAGTTCAGACTAAACCACTGGATAATTGCACTGTCTTATTACTGAGCAGTTTCCAAAAACATACAGTTTGGCCAAATCTGGGAAGGTTTCACATGAACAACATCCCTGATCTTGTTTTAAGTGATTCCTCAAGCAGGACTAATAATATCTTCATGATTCTTTCTTGTTGCTCTTTTGAATAGTAAGGTCTTTTAGTATAAGCATTTCAAAAGATTAAAAAAAAAAAAAATCAGACTCACTGCCCTTCAAGAGGAAAAAGGCTAAAATCAAAACAAAAGGAAGCGGCTGGATGTAAACTCTGGACAAATAATTTTCTAGGCAAATATCTCAACTTTGGCAAAATTACAAATAAATAATTGTAAATTTTTATATTAGGGTGAAATCTAATATGATTCCCATCTACACATATCCTAAAAAATGAAAAATGAAAAAGTCTCTGATTCACTCCCGTTAAACACTACATCACTTTCAAGTATTGGTAAGATTTGGTTGGAGAAGACAGCCTTAATTCTCATAGGTGGTGAATCTGCCCCTAAACAGATAAACTATCTTATGTCCTTGGGTTGATTAAAGGGGGTTATTAACTGTGGTTTATTAGAATAGAGTGCTTTAGGCTGGAAGGGACCTTAAAGCTCATCTTGTTCCACCCCCCTGCCATGGCAGGGAAACCTTCCACTATCCCAGGTTGATCCAAGCTCCATCCAACCTGGCCTGGGACACTTCCAGGGATGGGGCAGCCACAGCTTCTCTGGGCAACCTGTGCCAGGTCTTCACAACCCTCTGAGTAAAGAATTTCCTCCTAAAATCCAATCTAAACCTACCCTCAGTCTGAAGCCATTCCCGTCTGTCCTGTCACGACATGCCCCTGAAAACAGACTGTCTTCACCTTTCTTGTCAGCTCCTTCAGGCACTGGAAGGGCGCAGTCAGGTCACCCTGAAGCCTTCTCTTCCCCAGGCCAAAGAATCCCAGTTCTCTCAGCCTTTCCTCATAGCAGAGATGATCCATCCTTCTGATAGTCTTAGTGGCCATGTCAGGTTCGTGTCCTTCTGTGCTGGGACCCCAGGGCTGGAGGCAGCTCTGCAGGTGGGGTCTCACCTGATCAGGGCAGAGGGGCAGAATTCCCCCTCCCCTGCTGCCCACGCTGGGGGATCAGCCCAGGGCATGGGCGGTTTCTGGGTCCCAGAGCACACAGATGGGACATGGCCAGCTCTCACCCACCAGCACCTCCAAACAGCCCAAGCACCCCAAGTCCTCCTTGGCAGTTCAGCTCTGGATCTGTTCACCCCCCAGCCTGCAGAGAACTTTCCCTGATACTGCCTGGTGCATTTCTAAAGCTGCATCTTGGGAAATTGGTAGGTGACACCCACAAGCTGCTCATATGAATGACAACTGTATGGCCGCAAAGAAGAGGCACACTGGGACAAAATAAAAATTATCTGTATTTCCGTGCAGTCGCCATGTAAATATGAATTGGAGCATTAATATGATGGCACCATAAGGACATTAATTCGGCATAGTAAACTTGTTCCATTGCATTGTTATTTTTATTTTATATCTCCCTTTGCTGTTTTACTGCATTTTTTTGTTGGCAGCATTAGAAAGTACCCACAGAGGGGGAGTTTGCATTACAGACAGAGCCGCTCTGGTCTTTGATGCAAATAAAGGACATGAACACACAAAGAGAAAAGTTTAATCAGTGCATCATCATGAGAAATGTGCCTTTCTCAGCTTGCCCCTGAAACCTCACTCAGCTCCAGGGGTAGCAATTTTGGTTTGCTTCAGGGAAACCGGGAGACAGTTATTTTTCCCACTGCTGTTCAGCATCTGCCCGTGGTCAGGCAAAAGGGAAGAGCGTGAATTTACGCTTCCAGTTCGTTTGAACAGAAATAATGAAACTGTCAATGAGTTATGAAAAAGGGGGAAATCTGTGCTGGGCTATTTGTGCTCATCAAACCTCATCTCTTTATTCAATCAGTGAAAGAAGAGCTGATGGAAAAAGAAGGTGGTTAGAAACACCTGGAGAGGATATGAAGGTATAGGAAGTATTTGAGGGTGCTGAGGCCCTGGCACAGGTTGCCCAGAGAAGCTGTGGCTGCCCCATCCCTGGAAATGTTCCAGGCCAGGTTGGACGGGGCTTGGAGCAACCTGGGATGGAGGAAGATGTCCCTGCCCATGGCAGGGTATGAAATGAGATCCCCTTAAAGGTCCCTACCAAACCAAACCATCATGATTCTGGCCTCAGAAACTTCCAGGGATGGGGCAGCCACAGCTTCTCTGGGCCTCACCACCCTCAGAGGAAAGAATTTATTCTTCATCTATAATCTAACCCTGCAGTCTGTCTGTTTGAAGCCATTCTCCCATGTCTTGTCACTTCATGTCCTTGTTCGAAGTCCCTCTCCAGCTCTCTTGGAGCCCCTTTAGGCACTGGAAGGAGCTCTAAGGTCTCCCTGCAGCCTTCTCTTCTCCAAGCTGAACAATCCCAACTCTCTTTTTTCAATCAGATCTGAATAAAACCCTCAGTGTTTGTTTGTTTGTTTTTTTCCCAGCACTAAACCCCCACATTTTAATTCCAAAGCCCTAGTCCTCAGCTTTACCTATACAATTAACTGCTTCAATTAGTTCCTTAGGAAAGTATCATGTTTCCTGGGTTTCTTGAAAAAGAGCACATTTTCAAATTTATGTTTTTTAGAGGCTGCAAAATAAAATAAGAGAAGATATCGAAAAAACAAACCAAAAAAACAACAAAAACCAACCCTGAACCCAAATGAAACCAGAATCTTCACATTGTGGAATTAGACAGTGTGAGTGAGTGCACTTTTGTCCAGTACGTCTGTCTCAGTTTTAAAGAGCTAAAATACTGAATTTTCCATTTTCACGAAGAATGAAAACCCTTTTGCAGCTAAGGCAGGACAGTGGCTGTCATGTCAGCTGCCAGTGCCATGAATCTGTGCCTGAAAACCCATTATGGAAATCAGTCCCAATAAATTATTTGCTTTGACTTTTCCCATCTCATACCAAGTAACTGTTCATTGTCCAACTAATAAAAGAGAGAGAGATTTAGAAAGCCCTTAATAACCAGTAATTAGCTTTCTATTTCCTGTTATAAAAATTGAACACAGGAAAGAACTGAGTCATTCGTACCATTTTCAAGGAAGGAATTGTCATTTCTCTTATAGATCGTCCCACAAAGTTCCAATTAATTTTAGCATCCAGATTCTAAATGATGGCCAGGATTGTCATCATCATGGAAGCCAGGAGGATGTAGGAAATGGGAGGAGGAAATAGAAATGCTTCTTGGTTTTGCTTGAGATTATGAATTCTACAGACACCAAAAAGCCAGTGAACCAAACAACTTTAAAAAAAACAAAAAGCAAAAAAAAACTAAAAAAAAAAAAAAAAACGGGGGCAGGGGGGATAGAAAAAAGGAAAATTAAGGAAAAAAAGAAAAATCTAAGAAAACGTGGAAGCAAGATAGTTCCTCCAAGAGGCAGCTATCCACCCTCAACTTTGGCAGGCAAGGAAATCATTAATAGCAACAACAAGGGAGCATTCATTGTTGTACAGCCATGTAGCTTAGTGGCTCTGTGCTGCATGGAGAGAGAGACTAATGCTGAAAAAAACCCCCACGAAACACTTCTAATATTTCCTTCCTCCATAGTAGAAACCATCTGAAATTAATGAGTCTTATTAATGTAAATTGCACCACGCTGTCAGACATAAATATCCCAATACCAAAGGGGCCCATTACCATTAACATCAGAAATGATCAACAAATAAAACTGTTAATGCCACAATATTTACTGGACAAATTGACTACACTCCAAGATAGGCTTATGATCGTGTCTTGCTGTTCGATTTCATTTCCCTGCAAGATGCACTAATGCATGTTGTTATGTGCAGCTGTGGCCGCTTTCCATAAAAAATATCTGTTTTCTGTTGAGAGGTGTAGAGCTCGACTTTATCACTGCTGTTTTCTCCCCCTCGTGAAAACGGAGCGTTTTCGTCTCTTCAAAACTGATAGAGGAAAATCAGAGATTTTTATTAGGAAGGATAGAAACAGGATTGAAGATTGGTTCTCAAGAGGGGAAAAAAAAAAAAAAAAGCAAAACAAAAACACCAGACTAATGACTTAAGTCAATCACAAACAGATGTTCTCCTAAAGAGCTAATAAATTTTTTTCCTGATTTTTTTTTTCCATCAGAAATGCAAAACACAGCAGCCTTTGAGTAAAATACCAGGTTTTTCTGCTGACAATTTATCAAAATTTGAATTTTTAAAAGACACCAGATTTTTAACAAGAAAAGTCCAGTTTATCACTGGTAAAAAAAAACAGAATTAATATTTCGAATATTGCATGAACATGAACAAGCTCACATAAATATATTTAAAAATCAATGAAAAAAATAAAGACATCAATTTTTAACTTTTTTAGACTTTTAATAACTTTTCCTCTGGTTTCCAAACAACTGAATTTCAACATTTAAGATATCCTTCAAAAATTCAAGATGTAGATCTACCTAACCAAAATGTCATATTGAGTGAGCCTGATTAGAAAAAAAAATCAGAAAAAAATCTTTATTTTGCTAGGAGAACCAGCCCTGATATACCCAAATCTTGGCTTTGGGTATAAACACCTAATTCCCACTAGGTTTCATAGGGTTTTGGAAGTTCTAGCCTCCTTTAACGAACCCCAGGTCTGTGAATGTGATTAATTCCTTCATTTTATCATTAAAACACCAGGCATACATTCCAAGCAACTCATCTGGGCTCCCTTAATGGTTGATAGAGGAGGATGTGCATATCCAGAAGGAAATTTGTCCCATCTGGAGAGAAACATCTAAGAGATGTGGGGCGAATTTTCTTCTGAAGAAGTCTGTCTCTCCTTCCACTGTAGCAGCTGTTGAGTTAATGCCACATGCCTAAATTTTAGATTAAATGAAATAAATCTTTAATAAAACGCAAATAATGAAGCATCACTATGGCCCCTGCATTTTGCTGGTCTTTAAGTCAATATGTAATTTTTGTCCACCATAAATTCAGGAACCTCAGTTTTTAATAGGAGATATCTGAGCATAGAGTAAACAGATACCACAGAGCTACTCTGGATTTTCTTCAGCTTCATATGTTGCATATTTAAACAGAGCCAGGGACCATTCTGGGAGCCAGAGCACCTGGCACAGCAGTGTTTATATCCACACACAGAGTCACTATCACCCTCAAATCCAAATTGCTGATGGGGAGTGCTCCAGTGCTGTCGCCCAAACCATTCATGTGATTTTTTCTGTAAAAATACAGCTAAACACAATCCAGTGGCTGTGCTAAGGATTTAATGGGAGGAGATACACTGTGCCACTGACCTGCTGCTGCAGGTTTGCTAATTCAAAGGCAGCCTCAGAGTCTAAAGCTGCATCAAACGACTCATCTGTAGCAGCACAATCAAGGAAGCCTTGACACAGTTATTAACACAGTGATCCACAGCCAGGGGTGAAAGGATTGCTTGACAGAGCCTTGCTGGTGGAACAGAGTGTTCCCAGGCGTCATCCTATCCATGTTTGATTGCACACTACAAATATTGTCTTTTCCAGCCTATGGGCCTTACTGCGATTCGTACTAATAATAATCATTGTATTTTTTTCCTTCTGTTTTATCCACCTCATTTTAAACAACTTAGTCTCTCCACTTGTGTGCCTGCTGCACGGTGTAATTACTGAGGGTCACAGCAAAAGCCTGAAGCAGAAGGAAGAGATAACTCAACTGGTGGGGCCCCCAAATTGACATCAGTTGACCTAATTTTCTTGAAGTCAATGAAGCTGGCAACAGTTGAGGGTTTAGCTCATTTTTCCTAATTGTTTCTGCTTTAATCACAAGTGCCTCCCTCTTTAAGGACCATCACAGCCGGAAGCTCAGAAAAAATAACAATAACCTCTTCAAACAATGATTGTAATAAAGCAGTTGGTACCTGTTCTGCTGGTTTACAGGAAAAGATTATATATACACTGAGTTGACTCGATCTGGTGGGGCTGGGCAGTAGCCAGGTGTGAAATGCAATGTGCTGTGTAGGAATACAGCACCTTTCTCCAGATCAGACTGCCAGACAATCTTGATAGCCTGGAAGAATATCAGTACCTGGGGCAGACAATTTTAGGAATGGAAGTTCCTGAAAATATGGTTATTGAGGCAAAAATATAAACTCTTTCATAAAGCAGCTAGAAAAAATACATGAAAGACAAGTTAATACAGGCTTAAGAAATCATAGAAGGTAGAACAGTTTAGGTGGAAGGGATCTTAACATTCATTTCATTCCATCCTCTGCCGTGGGCAGGGACACCTTCCACTAGACCAGTTTGCTCCAAGCCTTGTCCAGCCTGGCCATGGACACTTCCAAGTATGGGAATAAATAAAGACACAGGTTGTACCTCTGGCTTATAAACTCTTTTAAAACTTATGTTCCTGGAAGATGGGAATATATATATTCAGGGAATAAACAGAATTTAACCTTTTTCATGTTTTGCAGTCTTTACCTGAGGATCCATTGCAGATCACTCCCAAAATGAGAGTGCTGTCAATAAACATTCAGCTCCAACAGAACTCAATATAATCATTCTCAGAAAACCCCTCTTCACCCTTAACACTCAGATCACTGTCTGTGCTTTCTGGCTGACTTCCATATCTTCTGTTAAACAAGCTCTTGGTTTTGTGGGGTTATTTTTTGCTTTATATTATTTTCTCTTTTTTTCCCTCCAGAAATACCCATATTCCCCTCATCTTTTTTCTGTTAGATTGTCTTTCCTAGTAAGATCCTAGATAGGGAATGTGATGTATGTGAACATAAATTTAAATGTATGTATGCATAGTTATATACATATATGTACTGTGCTTAATCCTGTGCAATTAAGCTTGGTGATAATTGTTTTTGTGCATTAGTCATAATCACTTTTTAAGCAGCAAAGCCTATTATTGCTGTAGTGTGTGTTTCAGATGCCCTGCAGATTTGAGTCGTTTTGGGTAATGCAGCTGTGTGTGGTAAAAAGATTTTACAATGCCTATAAAATTTTGCCTCATGATATGTTCAGCAAGTGAATCTGCGGCACTGTGAAAGAGTTTCAGTGTTTTTATTAAATACTGGGTACCATCACATTAAGAATTGTTTAAACAAGACCCATCCTTAGAGTTTAGAAAGTGTGGAGTTTGGGGGGAGAGTTCATGAGGAGCAAATGGTTTCTGTTGGGTGAGTTCACTTTGCCTTTTTCCTTGGTTTTGGATGTGTCAAGCTGGCTCAACTTTCCTTAAATGCCTTGTATGTTGCTGAGTACAAAACCCCCTCCTCAGAGGCAAACACTCTTGTTTCTGTAGCTGAAATACTGCTGGCTAAAACAGCAAATGAAAATCATGGTCCACCCACACAGTGTCTCTAAGGAAAAGAAGTGCAATCACCTGAGTTCACTGCTTGGGATGACTTCCTCCATGCCTCTGACAAAGCACCACGTCAGAGTGCAGCACTTCATGGAACCCTACAACGGTTTGGGTTGGAAGAGACCTCAAAGACCGACAAGTTCCGACCCTCCTTCCACGGCCAGGGACACCTTCCACCAGATCAGATTGCTCCAAGCCCTGGGATGGGGCAGCCACAGCTTCTCTGGACAACCTGTGCCAGGGCTTCACCACCCTCACAAGGAAAAATTTCTTCCTAATATCTCATCTAAATTTATCTTCTTACATTTTGAATCCAAATTCCCCTTGCCCTATCAAGGTAACTTTCTGTTCCCTCCCTGTTTGCAACCCACAGTCAAGACAAGAGTATGAGAAAAAGGCAAGATTTTAATAGCCAGAGTTTTGAGTGTGGTTCTTATTAAATCCCCCAGCCCTTGGTGGAGACAAGAGGTGGCTGACAAAAACAAGCTGTGATCATATCAGGTGTCACAAGGACTGTGCCTTTAGAGATCATTCACCATCATGTCCTAAATAAACCCACAGGCACAATTATTGGAAAGAAATGGGTTGCAATCACACTTAATTAGTTTCAGTTGAGCTGGGATAGAGACAATTTCTACAGTGAACTTTAACCTTCACCAGCCATTTCTACTTTCTTCTTCAGGTCACATTCCCTTTAAATATCCTTCTCCAGCCCTCATCTCTGACCAGAAGGATTCTCTTTTCTGAAAAACTCTCTTCCATTGTATCCCTGCAAACATTTGCGAGAGCATAGATCACAGGATCAGAAAACTCTTAATTTTTGTCCTTTCCTTAGTTCATCATGCCTTGCTGGCTGCTGCAAAAGAGTTAAAACTGATCCAACACCTCCTTCTCCCAAATTAGGACCAAATTTACATAAAAGAAGTAACCATTTTTCAAAAGAGACATATCTTGAAGAAAGTTGTCGTGCTATTTGATAAAAAGTAGGCAAGTCTCCTTTGGAAAACTCTGCTTTTATTTTCCCATTTGACTTGGCTATTCTTGGTCTTTTTCTCCTCCATGATATACAAGACAGGTGTAGAGGAATCTCCCTGAACAGTCTGCCTCCATCTGCAGTATCCTGCATGGAAAATTAATCTTCCCAAGAAGAAGAAATCTTGCAAAAAATCCATCTGAGTTTTTAGGAAAAAAAATTAAAAATTCTGCCTGATTTCATAAATATTTGCACAGCTTGAGGTCCTTTCCTCTTGTCCTGTCCCTGTTCCCTGGGAGCAGAGCCGGACCCCCCTGGCTGTCCCCTCCTGTCAGGGAGTTGTGCAGAGCCACAAGGTCCCCCCTGAGCCTCCTTTTCTCCAGGCTGAGCCCCTTCCCCAGCTCCCTCAGCCTCTCCTGGTGCTCCAGCCCCTTCCCCAGCTCCGTTCCCTTCCCTGGACATGCTCCAGCCCCTCAAGGTCTTTCCTGAATAGAGGAGCCCTGAACTGGACACAGGACTCCAGGTGTGGCCTCAGCACAGAAGGACAATCCCTGCCCTGGTCCTGCTGGCCACACTGTTCTTTCCCCATGCAGACACCGCAGTTCACAAGTTGATTAAAATCAAGGCACTAGACTTTTTCATCCTTGCCAATGACAAGACCAGACTCTTGAATAATGTCAAATATTTTTTCAGAATTTTCACAGGTGAAAAGAAGGTTAAAAATACTTTTTTTTTCCTTCTGATAGTTCAGGCTTTGATTAATCTACACTCTCCAGTGAAACAGAACACATTAAAAATTTCCATTCACCACCCATTTGTACTTCACCTTATTATAGATCCCCTGGAGTTGTATGAAATATAAAATCCACTACAAGCTCTGTTTCTTCTTGCTCTCAACATATCCTTTCCCTTTTCTGGCTCTGTGCTGTTGCTGATATTACAATCTCTGAAATCCAAACAGGATTAATTGCAGGACTAATATCCAGGTCTCCTGGACCCATCCGTTCTTCATCCCTTGCCTCCTTTTTGCTACCCATGAAGGTGGTGACACAAAGTGAGGGCAATTCTCATTCCTGACCTCAGTCCTGGGACACCAGGACATGTTTTAAGGCTCCACCAGCTAGCAGAGCTGTTCAGCAAAGTTTGCAGACCACAGCTTTGCCAGGGAATTAAAAAAAAAAACAACATGTGCACTGCTGTCAACACCTTGGCAATATCAGCCTTCCCTCAATTACTTTTGCTTACAAATTACTCCTAATTTTGTTCTTTAAAGCTAGTTAAGAACAAGTGCTGGTAGGATTGATGGGGAACTAACTGCATGATTAAGTAATTACATTTTTAAAGCTTGCCTTACACTACGACTAATGATTTGTCACGCGGCAGCAGAAACTCAAGATAATGAATGGGAAATGTTTACAGGTAGTTTGTTTCTTCCAAGTCTTTTATCACATTGTGGCTGATGCCATATCTGCGTATGATTCCCAAAGAAAGAAAATCTATCATGTAATCTCAACCTTTCTGAGCAATTTGTTAGACCTTTGATCACATGTGCCATTTATTATGTGATTTGTTCTATGATCAGAATTAATTGGTGTTAGGAAAGACTCAATTGGTTTTGGATAAAATCGTTTTCTGTCAGAAAATGGGGGGTTTCACTGAATTCTAACATACTGTTGATACACAGTAATTCAACAAAATCCAGCACATCAAGAATAATTTGACACTGTTTCAATTGTTTCAAATTTAATAATTTTGTCCGTTTTGCTTCAATGCCATTCACCTGAAAAAAAGGCGTTTCAGGCTGTGTAAATATGGAATTTTAATAAGGTTGTATTAATTTTCTGAAAGAAAATGCTTCAGCAATTCCACCTTCTTAGACATTTCTGAATTTTGGCTTTTTTTCCTCCTCAACTGGAACAAATGAAAATAAAGACAGTGCTTATAAACAAACGTTTCGGGCTTTCATCAGCTGTAACCATGATCTAATTTGATAGCCAGCTGAATTAATTTGATGAAATGTTGACTATTATTTACAATGTAGGAGCATTTGGAAGCTTCAAATGCAATTTTTCCACATCTGAACGAGGTATGGCACAATTCCTGATGGGCTGGTCCAGAGCCGTGAGATGTCAATGGAAATACTCCTACAGACTTCTGTAGACTTGGAATTTGACTCAGAAAGAAAATGGATCTCTCCATCAGGCAGCTGAGATCCAGGGAGAAAAGGTGAAGGAAGAGAAATGGACTCACCCAAGGTCAGACAAAAATATTCTGGTTACCCCCATCCACAGAGTCCCAGAATCCCAGAATGGTTTGGACTGGAAGGGACCTTAAAGCTCATCTCATTCCACCCCTGCCATGGACAGGGACACCTTCCACTAGACCAGGTTGCTCCAAAACCCATCCAACCTGTCCCTGAAATTTAAATTCTGGCCTCATTTGAAAATATCAATTTTAATAAACTCTGCTCTTCTATTACATGAACTTGACCTAAATCAAGCTGTTGAATTTTGGGGATTTTTGTCTGCTTGGTTGGTTATTTGCTTTTTAAACCACATCAAATCACTAAGGCAACAGAATAAGAAATTTACCGTCTGGGGCTCTCTCCAGTCTATATTTTTTTTTTTACTCATCATCTATAATTTGTCCTGTCTGCTTGCTCAGAAAAATAAGAATATGGGTTTGGATCTACTCTGGGGCACATTGGTCACAGAGGAAGGAAGGATTTTAGAATCCACTTTGCTCTCAGGCTTGGGGAAATGGTTTTGGTGTGCTCTAGTTGAAAGCATGGGAGAAATGGGAGCCTTTTTCCTTTCAAGGGCTGCCCTCACATCTCATGGCAATCCTGCCATCCAACCTGGCACAGGCAGAGGCAGCAGGGAGGTCGTGACTCATCTCCTGTCTCTTGAACTCTGGAGTCTTTGTCCAACACCAGCACCCCCAGTCAGGCTGAATAATCCATGAGAAGATGAGAAGTTTTATGTTTTTGTTGTAATCTCAACATATTTAAAGCATTTCTACTCTACAGTGAGGCCATTTCCATGAGACACAGAGTAGAGATGCTTGTTCTAGATGAGATTTTATTGCACTTATAAAATTGCAAGGAAGAGATTGCTCCTGGCCCAGAGAGTTGAAGAGCTACCCAAAAGCATGGTAGGAGGAGGGACAAAGTGCAGTAAGTCTGCAAAACAATGTGACACAAACTTTAGATATCTTAGGGTATGATTTTAATTTTTATACTCAGAAAATACTGAAGATATTCATGCTTGCTGTGAAAAGGTAGCTGATTTCATCCCTGTAGAAGTAGCAGTAATTAGCTGATAGCAGTGGTCGCAGCAGGTCTTCGCTGGTGTTGTCAGTAGACTAAATAAAATATCAGTCTTAAAATAGTTCATATAAACTTACCATTCCAGCCAGAAGAAGGCATGTAAAAAAAAATCCAACAAATAAAATTGTTTTTGCTAATAATATTGCGAGAAGACATAAAAACAGCTTTGGATGATGAGCTGAAATGGATGTGCATGTGGATTTTTTGCTGTTTTTTTTTTCTCCCTTGGATGTTTTAATTTTTTTTCTCTTCCTAGCAGTTACTCCTCCAAACACAAAGGACAACTAAACTGACATCGAGTAAAGTTAGTATTCTCCTGTCATCTCTCTGGACATCATCTGTGACAGTTGTGCTCGCGGTGATTCGGTCCCTCACACGTCACTGTTTCCATGTCAGCTCTCCGTCTCACGTTGCAGAAATCCCTTCTGTCAGCTCCCATTCAGTTTGATAGGTCATGCTTACACCTGCAAGCTGGGGCAGTGCCTCCCTGACAGGATCTGTCACAGCACAGCAGTCACCACGCTCAGCCAAACAGCCACTTCACTCAGCGGCAAGTTTGTTATGATGACTTTTAGGATTTGAGGTTTTCTTTTTTCTTTTTTTTTTTTCCCCTTTTCCTTCTCCCTCCTCTCTGCCAGTGACACACACTGGGAACTACAGGAGAAATGACAATTTTCATCAGTGGGAGAAAGCAGAGACTTTTCTGCCAAATCCAGGCCAAGAGGATGGTTTGATTTTCCTGTCTTCTCTGCGCCAAGCCCATTACAGGATGTCACAACAGCTAAAGCATTCCTCACGAATCATTTAAATACATCTCCCTGTATTTCTAAGCTATGCAGCTCGAGGAACCTTTAAAATTAGGATGGCAAAAGCCTCTGAGGTCAGTGCTCTGTCCACTCCTGACAACTCAGGGTTGCTCTCTCTAGGCACCGAGTATCCTCCAGTCCTCTGTCCACTCACATTTAACTGCATGTAGGATGCCACTGGATTTTCAATTACTCCTACAGATCTCACTCTTGGAAAATCTCCATCATTATTCAATCCTCATTTTCTATTTTATCCTGCAACAGGTCTTGGTAGGTTCTTGAAGCAGTGGAAGCTGCACAAATTAGAGGAGAAGGAAAGGGTATGAGATCCAGAACTTGGCCTTTTCACTTTTTCCTACATAATTTTATTAAAGCATACAAAATTTTTATAAAATTTTATTAAAATGTGTCTCTTGGTACATCACATCACTGTGATTAGCACATAGTTACTAATTACTGACCCTTTATGGGGTTATATCTTGTTTATTTTACCAGAAATAAATATAAATTTCTGCTTTTAGCTGTCAAAAGACAACCCTCTGCGTGATCACAGAGGTTGCAATAAACTTTGGTGGTTGGACATTTCTTGTACAAATCATTATCTTAGTTTGTGGGGTGGAAGAGTTCCTGCCTTTTGTGCCCAGTGTACTGACAAGTATCTCCAGAAAACTGAAACCCTAGAAACAACAGTGGAACTTTATTCCCATCATAGTAGAAAAAGTGGCTCTCTATAAAGGAGTCACATGATATCATGAGGACAATACAACTGTGATATCACAAATTTCATGTGTAGCATGAAGAGAACCACGGAATATGTGAGTATTCAAGATTTCAGAGGGATTCGACATTATTCTCCCCCTTATGTCTTCAGAATTTTATAGATAATTTCACTGTACAGACAAAGTACATTATTATATTTGAAAGGGGATGTTACTTCTTATCTACCACAAACATCCAGGGTGAACACATGGTATGAAACCACACCCACCGTTACTTTGCAACGAATTTTGGAACAGGCTGTCCAGGGAAATGGTGGAGTCACTTTTCCTGGAAGAGCTCAAAGAATCTGTAGATGTGGAATTGAGGGGCGTGGTTTAGTGGTGGCCCGGGCAATGCTGGGCTAATGGTTGGACTTGATGGTCTTAGAGGTCTTTTCCAACCTTAATGATTTTGTGATTCTATGATTTTAGTTACATTATTTGCTGTCTGTGCTCTCAGGTGGGATAAGTGACACAAAAAAAAGAAACACATCCAGGTCTTCTTTCTTTGTACACCTAGCATTAATATTTAACAACTGCTCAACTTCAGTGAAATAACAGTGTTTAAATACCACAAATAAATTTGAGCTGTGAGCAGGGTTTTCCTGTAGTAAAGTAGAATTTTTTCTTTCATTTTCTTCCAGGACAAATTCAGGTGATCTAAAATTGGGCAAAAGAGGTGTGGAGATTAAAAAGGAGATGGAAACAGGTTGAAGATTTAGAGCTGCAGCTAAACAGTGAGAAAGATGGGGTTCTCTTCAGAAGATGGTTAAAGATTGTGGTGTTTCTGAGGTAGAGGTAGTGCTTTAAGGCCCAGTAGCCTATTAAAAGTGGGAAATATTTGATTTTATACAAAAGAGACTATCAAGACAATAGGCTATATGAGGCAGAGAAAACAGGTTTTGTACTGAGGATAGTTTCTGGATAATTTGAGGTGAACTTTCATTTCCAGTGCTGTAAAAAGCTCTTTCGTTAGGTTTGAGCAAATCACCAGAAATATGGTCACATCACACGGAGTAGAACATCCAGAGAAATATTGAGCAGATACTAGAGTAGTCTGTTTCTAGTATCAGTGACTGTGTGGTCTTGGCATTAAAATAAGAGGATTTAAGTGTTGTATGCATTGGAATTATTTACATTTTTTTTAATCTGTCACAGAGCCACACACTGGTGTGTGACTGCTGTATTTCTAGAGCCAAGGTTAAGAAACCTGCACAACCATCACTGCTTCAAAGCTCTGTGAATCTCTTCTCATTCCATACATAATTGCATCACAGCACCCTGATCCAGCCAAGCATACTTAGAATTAAAAGGATTTATGTGCTTGTATACATCAGATTTTCTTTTTTTTAATCTGTCACGGGCAGGTGCCTGTTCCTGCCCTGGCACAGGTCACCCATGGGTCACAGTCCCCACAGAGCTGCACCTCCTCTTTCACAGGGCACCTTCCTCCAGGAGCACCTCTCCAGAGGTGTTTCCAGTAATGTCATCTTCCATGCATCTCCTTCGTTTCTCTCCACGTTTCTCCAAAACCCTTTCCTCATCTCTCTCCATCTCCCCCACACCTCTCCTGAGGCTAAGAACAACCAGATCTAGTTGAAGATATCCCTGCTTATTGCAGGGGGGTTGGGCTAGATGACATTTAATGACCCCTTCCACAAAAAAGCATTCTATGATTCCATGATCTTATGATGATGTGTATTCATTTTGTTCCTTCTTTCTGTTCATTTCTGGGTTGTGAATTTTCTGGGGCAAAGATTTTCCCTTATGACTCCAGTGTGGAGATAACTGAGAGAGGTGGTGTGAAAATCAAAATCAAATCTCTGTTTTCTACAAATGTGTGTGTTTGGAATTCTGCAGTTAACATTTCTTCTTCCAGTGGCTTCTTGTGAATTGGTGTCTTGTGAGCACTCTTCAGTCTCCCATAGCATCCTCAGCACAAAGATTAACAATGCAAACCCAAATGAAAATATCTTCCCAATTTTATTCTACTATCTAAAGGACAAAACTTAGGCCAAAAAAAAAAGAAAAAATAAAAAAATCAGGGGAAATCAAATGTGGGCAATAAGGTAATATTAAAAACCTGAGTTTAATGTCTGTTAGCTCTGCATGATGAAGATGTAGCTTCTGTGTACATCTCGACATTTTTGGCAGACTGCGAAGCCACATTTCATAGGGAAATCCCAGTACTGAAGTGTTATAAAAATACAGACACACAGAGCAGCAAAACACCTCAAGAAGTGATACACAATGAGGGGAAAATAGCATTTTCCTTTCACTGGGAAGGTTAGCTTCCAGAAAAATAATTCTATGGGCTTTTACCAAGTGATTTTTCAATTCCAGTGTATAATTTCTTTATTTACCATTACACTGATTATCCATACTTAGACTAATGATCAAATAGCTCTCAAGTCCAAGATATTTGGCTAAGACAGCCCATAGGATTTTTCTTTTCCTTTTCAGTTCTTTTTTTTCCCCTTTTATTCCAAATTTTTAGGGTGATTATAGGGTGTGTAAGATTGTTAAAGGATTGGCAGCAAGCACAAAACTCAAATCTTTTATCCAGAGGCTAGAGGAAATGTGACTTGCCAACATGCAATTCCTTCATTGTCCCACCAGTGTCCTGAATTAATGGAGGAACCATGCTCTCAGTCCAATGAGGGAAGAATTTAGGCTTCTCTGCTTCCCAGAGACTCAGTTTAGGATGAGAACAATTAATCATATATTTAACTCAAAATATTTGATTAATATTAATTAACCTTAATGCTAGAAAGGCAAAAAAGCTGCAGTAAGAAGCAGCTCTGGTATGTTTTTTTTTATTATTCCTTATATCCAGGATTAACATGAAAGTTACTACATAATCCTCTGAGAAGCTGCTGAACTTTAAATAAAAAGACAAATCAGGATCCTGCTTTCTGATACAGGGGATGTTGGGGACAGAACCACCCAGAAATTTAGGTTCAAATTCACAGTTCATGAGCAAAAGGAGCCAGAATGACAGATAATAGATTTACTAACAGAGTTTAAATAATTACAGCTTGAGCAGCTGAAAAAGCAAGATTCTTGGAGCAATCATGGAGTGGATCCCACCATCCCTGTCTGGGGACCAGGGAGTTATTTAGTCTCTGTATCTCCTGGACATTAGCTAGCTGATAAATCTAGATTATTAATAGGTTTTATTTTTAACATGGTCACCACCTTTACAAGGTTACAGGTCATTTTTGTCTGTATTTTTTTACTTTATTAAATAACGTAAATAAGAAAAAAGTCAAAATTGAACAGAATGAAGACCACACACACAGCTTTGGTGTAACAGCAGAATTATTGCTCTTTCCTCACAACATTTTGAGGTCTTCCTTCTGTCATTAATACAACCAGAAATTACTCTGAAAGTCTGAAAAAAAACCCACCTTAAACTGGGGAAATTCTGGATTTGAGTTTTCATTCTTCTGTGGATTTTACCTTCTTTTTATAATCTCGTTCCCAGTGCTTGGGAGATATTTGCCACCATCCACCTGGACTAGTCCTTAACTGCTCTCCTGAAGCACTTTAAGTCATATTCCCGAAAAGAGAAGCCTGGATGTGCCTGTAAGCAGACCAATTGCTTCTTACAATATGTAGAGTTTTGTATTTGTGATTGAAGAACCTGAAATTTAAAACACAAAAAATAATGGGGACAGAAAGCTAATCAGTATCTTTAACGTCAGAGGGAAAATCTTTGTTCTGTTGCCCTAGCCAAAGGATGAGCCAGGCTGTCTCATCTGAAATAATCTACATTTGAGAGCTGACTATGGCCCAGTTCTGCACTTTTCCCTGGCAAAGATCTATGCAGGTGTCACAGGAAATCCCACCCTCAAAGGATCAAATCCCACCCACCTGTTAGGCAGCCAGAGAAACCAGGCACAAGTTACCAAAGGCACTTTTGTCCACTTATCTTTTTAAAAAAACTGGAACTTCCTTCTCTTTCATCTTCGAGTTTTTCTGGTTTGACCAATTAAGAATATTTCAACTCACTTTTTTTTTTTTCTCCTTTTTTCCCCCTTGCTGTACTCTTGTCTTACAGGATCATGAAGGAAGGGTCACACTGTGGGTAGTTCTGATTTATCCATTTTCTTTTCATAACACTTTCTATGTCTTCCCCATTTTCAGGTTGAGTGAGTGCTGAAAGAGAAATTTGGACAAAAAAAGTGAAAAACTATGTAAAAATCTTTTTTTTTTTTTGGCTAATAGGTAAAGACTGACGTTGGACTTCTCTAAAGAAATCTAAAGACCATATTAAAATCAGTGTTAAGAATTACCACCAACAGCCAGTTCTGTAATCTGTCCCTATAAAGAAATTTAAACTGACAGACTAAATTTTAAGTCTCTGTTTATTGAGGTTTTCAGGCCACACATCTTTTATGAAATTCATCTGAATTTCCACTAACTGCAGCACAAGGTACCAAATGGAGAAACATTTTAATTGTAGAATCACAGGATAATTCATTTGGGAACAGATCTCTGAGAACACCAACTCTGACCATCAACCCAGCACACTGTGTTCACACTAAACAATTTTCCCAAATGCTACATCCATTTTTTTTTTAACACTTCCATGGATGGTGACTCCACCACTTCCCTGGCCAACATTGTTTCTGCTGAAGATCCATCTGGATAGGAAAGAGGTTTTGCGAGGAACTGGGGAAGGAAGAAGAAAGGTGGGGTTTTTGGTTGTTGATTTTAATGAAAACCAAATATTCCAGAGCCATCCCTACACTCCAGACCCTCCTGCATCACCTATCCCAGCAGAGCTGCTGGTCTCTTTTGCCTAAATGACTAAGGATGCCTCATGTGCTGCTTACCGTGTGTGGCCTGCAAACAGCCCTTCCTCCAGCCCAACCCCGAGCAATTTGTCTCAGATGTCTTTTCAAACACAGAAAAATCAGCTCCTCAGATCTCAGCTGACGCCTTAAACTGTCTAGGAATTGGTGTCTCCTGCTCTGTCTCGCACCAGTGCTGTTTTCCTCTCCAGTTATTGGATACATGTGGGTTTTTTAAAGCATCCCGTGTTCTGTCTGGGACGCCGTTCCAACACCAGCGGTTTCCTGGCAGCCCCCAAGCCCTGTGCCTTCCTCCCCTGACCCGCTGGGCCCCGCTGCCCTTCGGTGCCCTGGGGTCAGCTGCTGCGTGGATGTGGAGGGAGGCAGGTGGTGCCAGGGCTGACACAGGGGAGCACCTTCCTGGAGGGCTCCTGCTGCTTGAAATCCCCTGAAACCTGAAATCAGTGCCTGAAACCCGCCCCCTCCAGCAAGGCTCTGATTCCACTTGTGAGCAGGAACCACGCCATTCCAACAGATGGGCTCCGGTGCAAACAGCCAAGAAAACATGTATATTCATAAAAAAAACCCCGAAAAAAATTAAAAAAGAAAAAAAAAAGGGTACTGAGGGCATGAATGCCAGCCAAAAACATCAACATCTCTCCATGTCTTCTCTTGAGCGTACAAATCCATGGTTAAGGGGATGTGTGGGCGCTGAGCTGAATTCATTAAAAAAAATTAAAACAAAATGCCTGGCCACATAGAAAGAGATTTCAGAGCATTAGGAAATGGGCATGGTGCCCTGAGAGAGAGGAAAACAGAAAGAAAAAAGTAATAATCGGGAATAAGCTGAGCCAGAAAAACACATGGGGTCTGTCTGGTAATTCCCAGAGCCTGTGACTTGTCTGGGTGCTCAGTTCATGAATTTGGTTTGGGGACAGGGAGGAGGGGGAAGTACAGCCCTGTCTCTTTGGCTTTATTTTTTTCTCATTCAATCTATTTCTCCTTTAGTAGGACAAAATTCAAACAAGGAAACAAAACACTCAAACCCAAGACTTTTAGGCTGATCTAACATTTAGGGCTCACACAGTTCTGTCCTTCAGATCCTGGTGGATTTTGGTCAAGGAACTGTGAGATCATGAGTGAGAAGAACAAGGAGAACAGATGAGACTGAACCAAGAACATTAAAAAAGGGACTGTGAACACAGGTGATGAACCCACCTTACCTGGAAGACCAGCTGGGAAGATTTCCTAACACTAAATAACCACAACAGATCAGCATAAACCAGGTCTAAGTATGAGAAAGCCAGGAAGGTGCTGAGCCTACCATCATGGAAAAATACTTTACTGAAGGTACACACATTGAAAACCAGGTTCATTGAGGCTGCTGAGATGGAGAGAGGGTCTGAGCAAGTGGAAACTCATGCATTTCTCTTGCACATCCCATCCTTGCTGGCAGCAGAAGCAGCAAACCAGCTACTCCTCTCCTTTCCTTACCAGCAACACACAGAATCTCAGAGTTTGGAAAAGACCTCTAAAGCCACAAGTGTTACTCAGTTTTACTCAGCCTTTTATCCCCACAACAGGGTAAAACCTTTCAGAAGGATGGTACACCCCTCATAACCAGCAGAGAGAGATTTAATGTCTGTTTTGGAGCTTGGAACTGCATCCAGATTTTCTACTTCCTTGAAGATTTTGCTGTTCCTGAAACAATAGGATGGTGTGAGATGGGCCTATGCTTTTGAAACTGTTCCAGCTCACACAAAACAGTTAAAAAAAAGCCTGCAAGCCAGCTCTCTCACTGGACTGTGCTAATGTAAGAGCTATGGCTTTATATTCCTTAAGTCAATTCATATTTCATTGCCTTACAAAAAGCTGAATTAATTCAGCTTTACCCTGAAATGTGAGGGAAGTTTTCATTAAAAGGCACCATGGGCCTCTTCAGAAAGGAGTAGGACCTAAACCTTTTCCTATATCACTATGTGGTTTTCAAAGGAAACAAGGAGTCAACAAGGAAGTTAGAGGAACACGAGGCAGTGTTCTGGGCTCAGGAGAGTACTAAAGACAGAAATATTTGCTCAGATCTCAAGTTCCTATGAGCTAAAATAAAAAAGCGTTAGAACTAATGTTCTCCTGAAAATGCTACCAGACATAACACACACCAAGGTCTCTAAAAATCTGTCTGATCAACTTGCATGGTCCAGGGAAGAGTTGGAATGAGATGTTCTTTAAGATCCTTACAACCCAAACTATTCCCTCGTTTGTGTTGTCATTCTAAAGCAATCCAGGAATTTCGGCACATGTCCCTGCCGTTAGGTAAATCACACTTCCAAAACCTGGTGTCAGAGAGTGAGAACCTCTGCACCCACAGCTGATCAGCCAGGAGATTCTTTGATGCAGGGAACAGTAGCAGATGAGGCAGATGGTGGAAAACAGGTAGAAAAGGGACTAGAAAATGTAGGGAGGAAATTCAGGGGAAAAATGTAGAAAAGTGAGAAGAAAAGGCCTCAGGGAGATCTTACAGAAACCTTCCATGACCTAGAGGGAGGTTTGGAGAGAGCTGGAGAGGGACTTTCCACAAGGGTATGGAGTGATAGGACAAGGGGGAATGGCCTTAACCCGAAGGAGGCTACATTTACATTAAATCTTAAGAAGAAATTGTTCCCTGTGAGGGTGGGGAGGCCCTGGCACAGGGTGCCCAGAGAAGCTGTGGCTGCCCCTGGATTCCTGGAAGTGTCCAAGGCCAGGCTGGATAGGGCTTGGAGCAGCCTGGGATAGTGGGAGGTGTCCCTGGCCATGGCAGAGGATTGGAAGTAGATGATTTTTAAGGTTCCCTCCAACCCAAACAATTCTGTGATTATGTGACTGTTGGTAGTGGGGTCTTCTCAGTGCTCTGCGTGGGTTCTGAGCTTCCAAAGCTCCTCTCTGTTAAGCAAAAATCTGTGGACTTCTCCAAGTCTTTGCTCTTCTGTGTGCGGACACATCAGTGCAAATCTTTGTTCTTTCCTTTCAATGAGCTCAAAATCCACTATTGTTCATGGTGCCAGAAGTTAATGCTCCCCCCCTGCTGTACAGCAGTTATTATTATTATTATTATCATCATTATTCCCACTGTTACCTCACTTCTCCTAACAAATAACAATAATAACACAAATAATGATAATAAGAAAAAAAATCAAAATTCGGATTCTGCCCTTTCTAATTACAAATCACCACCTGTGGTAAAATTATTGAAAAACAGATGAGCATTTCATTGCAGCAATAGCCTTAAAACAAGCAGCAGTTCCAACTGCCAGTGTGATGTATAGACACGGCGCAGGGCAGATGAGGGATTAATTAGGTCTGTCCCTGCACATTGCCAGGGGAGCACTTCTGTAGAGGTGATTGAAAACTAGAAAGAGTGGCATTAGTCTTCACTGTTGGTTAAAGGCAACGAAAATAAAGATGCAATTGAGTTGACAAAGCTTCCAGGTATGTGGCTGAGTCATTTGGAGGTGTCAAAATGATCAAACCATAATTAATTAGCTAAAGTGCTATATTTAATTCCTCAAATTTAATGAAGATTTCTGCAGCCAAAAACAAACAGCAGCACCATTTGTTTGTGAAGGGAAGGAGTGGAGTGCACAAAGTGGATGACGCCAAAATGTAATGGTGCCTTTATAATCAAGCCCATGTTCTTAATCTTACTGTCATTTTCTGTACAGACATAGAAACACAGTGCTGTTGTATGCATTCATATTAGGACTGCAATTAGGAGACCAGAAGTGACAGGGAAAACAAATATTTATTATTTCCAAGGAATAAGACAGAATACAGACAAAAAAAATCAGTTGTTTTTTTTTATATTGGCCTCCAGGGTTGACATTGTAAAGACACACAAGACCTCAATGGCAGGTAGTCTAAGTCTGTGTCTCAGGAATTTAATGAAGCTTGTTCCAAAGGAAAGAAACTTGAGATTTGTGAGTAAAGAACTGCAAGAGCAAAATGTGAATTTTTCTCCCAGTTCTGCCACAACTGTGGACAGCCAAAACCTTGGATTTAGGCTGAGGGAAGGTCTGCCTGAAACCCTCAGGCAGCTCCCTCTGAGTTCTCCTCCCCTGTTCTGGACTGGGAAAGGTTTCTTTCTCTTTAGGTTCTTCACTTGCCACTACAACCTCTAATGCACCCTGGTCCTATCAGGTACTTAGACCTGCAGAGACACCCCAAAATGTTCCATGTCATGCTTCCCATGCCACTACATGAAAGCAGACACCAAGAGCTGTGGAGGAGACATTCTCCTACCCCGTGCTCGTTCAAACACACACACACACAGGCTGACGCATCGATGCGCTGCTCAGACTGAAAGTCCCCTTCCCAGGGTACCTTTTGCAGGATTTATGCAGGAATGGCTGTTCTCTGGTGACAAGAGGGACAGAACACCTGGTCTATAGATACAAGTTGAGAAGGTTGAGGGTCTTCTTCTCCTACACTTCTTGAGTAGAGATGCTCCAGGGAGACCTTAAGAGCCATTCCAGCACCTAAAGGGGTTCCAAGAGAGCTGGAGAGGGGCTTGGGACAAGGCCCTGGAGTGACAGGACTCCTCTGTGTCTGGGATAATCTGTGTGGCACAATCTGCACAATACTGCGGTGTTCAACAACCCACTCCTGCTGCTGGCATCTCCAACCTTGTAGAAACCAGGAGGGTGGGAAGATTCCTTCTCCCACAAAGGAATTCCAGGATTAGCTGACAGTCAAGGCCTTTGCAGGAAGGCAGGTTAATGTATTGTTTCATCTACAACATAAAATGTAAGCAATGTTTCCCTCTTACCCAGCAGCTGTTACCTCTACCATAAGCTGTTAAAACTCCCTCATTATTCCATGCAGCCAGGCCAGGCCCATTTCCTGTGCAGTTGTCATCTCCTTAATATATTATGACATTACAGACTTTATTAGTATATTTGCAGTGCCTTTTTATTTTTTATTAGCTAATGGGCTGTTTGCTTACACCATATTTGCTTAGTCTTTCAGAGCTCAGCCTATAAAATGGCCAAACGTGATCCCATCTGGAAGCCATTAAAGATCAATAGAGATGGAATCTGAAGAAGAAAGAATAGTGGAGGAAAAAAAAAGTAAATAAAAGAAAAATCTACTATCAAAACAATTGTGAATAAAAACCTGTCAGCTTCTGTTCTCAAATCCAGATGTGCTAAAGCTCATCACAATTCCAACGTGACAAAAAGCACCATGGTCTTGTTAACATCAAGAACAACTAATCTAGTTTAAAGGAATCATAAATATGATTAAAGCCCATGGTTTCCTTGATTCTTTGGGAAAATGGAAACCTTTCTAGCACACGTTGCATTCTTCTGAAGCGCTGGGCTCTTTGTGGGGAAACAGCTCAGAGGACAAACTGCTCCTGTGACAGAAATACGAGTTATGGTGACATGTCTCTCTGCCACTTTCATGGTGATATCGAAACACCTGCAGATGTTAACATGACAAGATTGTGCCCAAAATGAGGAAATTTCATTGTGAAATGCACATTATGGCAGCCAGTTATGTAAAGTGTATGACTCTAAAGAATATTAACTCTGTATCTTCAGCACTTAGATATTTTGGCAAATACACAGGTCTCAGAAGGTTTGAAGAGCTCCTGCAGTAGAGGAGGTGCTTGGCCCCAGTGAGGCAGAAAGGAAGAGAGGATTTGAGGTTTTGCAGGAGCAAAGGGGATTGTGAACACTGTTCTTCCACGGGCTTGTCACTGACCCAGAGCAAAAAATCAGCCCTGAGCATGGCACCCAGTGAGGGAGACGTGCTCAGGGCTGGCATTTGCCGGTGGCGTGGGCACCGAGTGTTTCAGCCATTGTGAAGAGGGAGGTGAAGAGGAGCTCTGGCCATGTGTCCATCCCTGGTGCCCAGGGACTTGGAACGCAGAAATCGGAGGCGCCCACCCTCACCGGGGCCTCCAGACGCCTGCAGCAGATCCGTGTCTGCTTTAATCACTTTGCAGTCACAGAGAGGAGCAGACATTTCCAGGGCTTGACCCATCTGACCTGCCTTAGAAACGTGCCCGGGGATGAGACAAACTGCATCCCAGAAGGACCTTTTCCTCTCTGAAGGCGGTTCGGATGCAAATCCCGGCTCTGGTGACAGGTGCCACGGAGCCAGCACCCATGTGGGAAAAGGCTACGGCTGTACTAGGAACTAAACACTGCTAGATCCTGGGCTAATGGTCACCACCTACCTCTGACTTATTTCTCTCAGCCTCTAAACAAGTGTGGCTACTTCCAGAATATCTGCTAAGGTGCTCTTCAGCCAGAGAGCAGATACCTAAATCTGTCCCTAGCTTGGAGATCTGTGAGTCTGTGTGGGAGAAGAGAAATCTGCGCAGAGTTTAGGACTCACCCTGTTGCAGAAATGTTTGTTCCAGGGAGTGTTCTCTCAGTGAGGACTGCAGAGAGGCTTGGAGTGATTCATTTCAGCCTTGAGCAGAGGAAGGTCTGGGAGAGCCTTGTCTGTGTGTACAGCTGCACAATATGGGAAATAAATTACAAAAAATGTGGAATTGCAGAATGGTTTGGGTTGGAAGGGGTCTCAAAGAAGAAACCTGAAATTTTATGCCTAAAATTTGGTATTTAAAGGAAAAGATTTTCTGTTGGCTATTGCCTGTAAAAAAAAAAAAACAAAAAAAAAAACAGGAAAGAGAGGTCTAAATAACCACTCTGGACAACCCTTCAAGTTTTTAGCTAGAGCTAAAGAAAACTCTCCTTTGCACTGGACAGAGAAGCTGTCTTAGGGTTAAGATATTTTGAAGTGAACTGGCGACAGAGAGTGTAGTGTGCATTTAAAATCATTATATTCATAAAATTCAAAGGTTGGAGTTGATGATCTTCATCTTCTCCCACCCTAGTAATTCTATGATTCTATTCTATGATCTGCCCAGGAAGACACAGGATTCAAAGGGTCATGACAAGGCAGGATTGCATTTGAAAATGGGAAAAACATGCAGGAGATTAATGTGTCAGTGCTTAGGTACCAAAGCAATGACCACTTTAGGCAGGAAAAGCAGATAACCATTAGATTTCATAGGAAATTCTTTGGTAGCTGAGGCCACCAAAGTGTCCAGATAAAAGGAAGCATCTGGGAACATTTGGGATTTGGCAGCACCAGGAGAAGCAACACAGAGTTTAAAAATACTGCCCCTCAATGGGAGAAAACGTATTTCTATTAAGGGACCAGAATTGCTCTACGCCTGTTGGAATTTTTGCTTGTGCACAGGAATTTAGCTCCAGGTTCATGTCTGTCACTAAAATTGACAACTGCCTATGGCTCTCTACAATTGAAACGTAGATCTTAAATTTCACATCATTATCCAAATAAAATATATCTGCCAAGGGGGACTGGTATTACACAGTTAGAGAACTGTGATACCAGTTGTCTGATTAACATATTGAGAGGAATATAAGAATTTCTCACCTATTTTCCAGAGGGAGACTAACTGGGGAGCTTGTGGTAAAGAGACTAATTGAACATCCTCCCTCTGCTCACTACAGAGATGCCCAGAAATATGTGTGCTCTGTGTAAGCAGGTTTTCCCTCTGCATATTACATTTGCTTTTTAGGACAGTCAGGAACAAAATCATTAATTTTTCTTTTTCCACCTCTTTTACTAAAAAAAGAGTTCGCCAAATTTTCATGTTGAAAAGTGTATGACTTTCCACAGAAAGGTTTCTAATGGCTGCATAAAAGCAAAGAGATTAAACAGAGAAGTTGCTTTCAGAATGCAGAAGTTCTTTCTCAGGAGATGTGAATGAAGCAGAGATCAGAGAAAACCTGTCCAAGCTTCATTCGGACGATGATTTATTAACAGCTGGGACAGAAGTGAATTTACACATTACAGACAGAGTCCAGTTCAGACCTGGATCCACATTTTGTGTGTGACTGAGGTCAGGATTTTGGATCAGTTCATCAAAGCAGCTGACCAGGGAGGATGCTTCAGAACCAAACCTGCCTCTGAAGTTCTTCCAGGGTTTGTGTCTGATACGTTCGTGACATATCAGAGAGAGCCGCTTTCATCTCTTCTGTTTTGCCAGGACTTAAGAAACAGAAAACTGGGTCTGAGGACTCAGACACAGAGGAGAGTGTTGCTGTGAGTCAGCTGAGCCACAGTAGGAGATTCTGTGCACATTCTTAGCCCATGACATATTTGAGCTAATGAGAATCATGTTACCTTCTAGAGAAATAAAGCTGGTACAAATAACCTGCAGAATTGCCACAGATGAAAAATATGCCCACAGACCACTGACACCCATAAGCTGATGTATCATCCCTTGTATCTCACCCTGGAGCCAAATGGACCCATTCCAGGTTTATTCCACTTTGGACAGTAAATAGAATTTGACCCATACCAGGCCTGTGCAGGTATAGCCCTTCTGCTTTCAGCCTTCTAAGAAGTACAGGCTGCCACAAAAAGACTGCAGCCAGTAGGTCAAAAGATGGGATTATTTCCCACTCTTCCCCACTCTTTGGCTCTCGTGAATAATCTGAATATTCTGCTTCCAGTCATCTGAATAGTCTGCCCAATTCTGTGCTTCTTGTGGAAGAGAGAGACTGAAAACTGGAAAATGTCCAAGAACTACTGCTAACACAGTTACAGAGCTGGAACATGCAGAGATGTATGAAAAGATGTGGGGGGAAATGTGTTTATCTTGAGAACAGAAAGCTAAATAGGATTCTGGTTGTTGCTTTCGACTACCCAAGGTGGAATTTTTGAGAAATTATTAAGTCTTATTTTTTTTCCTTGGAGGTGTTAGGATTCTCCTCCTTGCTGTTTTTGAAGATAGGAGTGACATTTGCTTTCTAATAGTCCTCAGGAGCCTTCCAGAACTGCTGCCACCTTTCAAGAAAACTCAAAGTGTCCTTGCAATGACCTTGTCCAGATACCTCACGGGTGCATCCCATCAGCTCCTATGGACATGTGTATGTTCAGTCTGCTTAAATGTTCCCAAACCTGATCCTCCTCCATGGAAGGAGAGTCTTCCTTGCTTTGGAATTTCCCCTGCTCTTGGGGCCCTGAGATTCAAGAAAGGCAGTCTGATTAGTAAATACAGATGGAGAAGGCATAGAGTACTTCATCTTTTTTAGTGTTCTTTGTCACCAGGTCCCCAACCCCATTCAAAAGCAAACCAAGATTCCCTCTGGGCTTCCTTTTGCTCCATATGTGCTTGCAGAAGTTTTTCCTGTTGCACTTCACCTGTGAAATTCAGCTCCAGGTGGATTTTTGCTTTGCTACCCTTGCTCCTGCATTTGGACAGTGTCACTTGTCCTAGGTCACCCCACCCTGCTTCCAGCTCTTGCATGCTTCCTTCTGAGGTTTCCTGAGCCTTCATTTTGAGATTTTTTGGGAGCTGCTTGTTCATCCATGCAGGCCTTCTGCCACCTTAAAGGTGGAATATTTTCAGTTGGAAGGGACCTGTACTGATCATCTAGTCCACCTGGAGATCAGGGATGATCAAAATGTCAAACATTGTTAAGGGCATTGTCCAAATACCTCTTAAACCCTGACAGACTGGAATATCAGTGTCTTTTAAGTAAAATATAAGGTTTTAAGTAAACCTTTATTGTAACAGAGAAAAATGCTGGAGAAGTCTGGTAGGAAGATGCTGAAGTTAGGCAGGGGAAAAACAAGAAGAGAGCTCCAATGCTTATCATGGCCAAGACCTGACATAAACATCAAAAGGGTGCCATGAATGCCTCCATTTTGGGTATTTTCATATAAAGAAAGACTGGCTCACCAAAGGCTATGATTTAGCCAGAAATGGATAATTAGCTCAAAACAGATGTTAATAGGTAAAACTTTATCACCTGTTTTACACAGAAAATTAGATTCAACAATCAAATGTGGGTGCTTTTTTCTTCTCTGGCTATAAAAATATATGATTGCTTCCAGAGTCAGAACATTGCTCATATAAGGGGATTTCATGTAGTTTGCAGAGGAAAAACATTGGAAAATGAGTAGGCACAGGAAAACCTGCCATTAGAGAAGCTCCAATAACGAGCTACTCATGTCCTGCAGGAGCTGGGTTTTCCCTTGGAAAAGGAATATCTCAATATACATAAAACAGAAGCTATCACCATGTTTTCTGAGACCTTGCAAATGAATACAGTTCCTGATTTCTAATGGTGCCATAAGCCCTAGAGAGGCCCTTGTGTTCCTCTAACTTGGTTGCCTTGCACAGAGAGGGACATCATCCACACTCACAAGGGGATGTGAACATTGTGCAGCTTTGTGAGAAAAGAAAAGGAGTTTAAGACTGTGGTCCATTCTGCATGGTAACACTAGAAAATGCTGCTTTGTGGTTTCTGCTGGTCATTTGGGTCTCATTTTTTTAAGTCCTTATTAGAATAAGAAAAGAAGTAATGGGAAAGGAAAAGAAAAAGGCAAAGAGAGAAAATGTTCTGTTATGCTGAGCCCCTTTTCATGATAATTTACTCTCAGAAAAAGTAATTTCCAGTCAGAGGCACAGCAAATCCTGACTCACTACGAGATCTTGATTCACTGCCATTTATCTTCTGCACCAGAAGGACACAACTGTGGTTGGACACTCGCAGTGTCAAAATGCTTAACAAATTATCCTGATGTTTCTAATCTCCTCAACAGCTTCTTCGTCTTTCAACACTTCATTCTGTAGGGAAGAATCAGGAATTTTTCCCATCTGTTGTGAAAGTGAAATTATTTCAACCTGCAAATTATTTCAGACTTGGTGGAAGAACAGAAACTGTGATCTGCTGATAATGTGCCAGTACTTGACATTTCCTCCTTGTCCCAGGATACTTTATAGGGTATTACCATTATTATGACTCTTTTTTTTAAACTATGGAATGGAATCTTGAATATGTTTGCAAATAGCAATAAAATTATATAGGTTTATGCATCAAAAAATTCATAGTGTTTAGCATGTAACAAACATTTTTAGTAGTTGGGGTAGAACTAGATGATCTTAAGGGTTCCTTCCAACCCAAACCATTCTGTGATTCTATGGTACAAATGTCCCTGGCTTATGAAGGAAAAAGAGACATCCTCAAAAACGTGAATTCTGTGCCACAAAATGCCCAGGGCAGCAGCAGGCCAAAACCAAAACATCAGATTTGAGCCAAATCTTATCTATTTTAAGGTATCTCTAATGAAGGTCTGAATCTTCCACATATGAGTGAAACACCAGAGATTCTCACTGTACATAAAGGATTAGTACAGACTGCAACTCTACCTTATGGGAAAATAAAACACTAAAATTTATCTGTTTGGGTTTTATTTTTCACTGTCTTGCAACTCTGTGGGATAGAATCTTCTTGAGCATGTGCAGGAAGGCAGTAGAATGCTAATAATAAATTAAATAACATATCTAAAATATGTATCTCCTGACAAATGAAAGAACATCACAATACTCTGATCTGGGGCTAAAATGGAGACTCAAAACCACAAGAATCAGTCAGAATTCGTCAGTACAGAAAAAGAGAAGCCCCTAGATGCTGCTGTTATGGCTCATTCCAGGAAAATGGGCAGCACCTCACTGTCCTTTCTGAGGACCCATTAGAGGTTCCCTGCAGATTCTGTGGCATTAGGGCATGTACAGGTGGAAATTATCCATACTTTAAAGTCCCACTCTTTTTAGCCTCAGTGATTATTTCTCTGAGAGGTTTTAGACCTGGTCTTGGAAAGATCAGTCAGGGTGGACAAAAACTCCTCAGAAATGGCATGAGCAGTTGCACCACTCATCCTAAAAATGATTCACAGGAAGAAATCTATTTGGCAAATATTGAATGTTTTATCTTTATCCCCCTTTTTTTTTTTTTTTTTTTTTTTTTGAGAAACCAGGAGCAGTGTGTGAATGATGCTTTGCCCAGTTTCCCTTCTGTAAGCCAGTATTCTGGAAGTTGGCTCCCATTTAAATGCCAGGGGAAAAGTATCCCACAACTCAGGATACTGCACTATATCACCTCTTACTTTAAAAAAGAAAATTAATTGGTTTTTAGGAGCCAAACTGCTTATCCCAGCTAGAGGACACTTTCTCTTAGAAGTTTTTCCTCTAAGCCAGGTCCTCAGCTGGTATAAATCTGAGAAGTCTGTTTAAATTAATAAAGTTACACAGATTTACATGATCCAACTGTTTGATTTCAGCTAAACTTCTCCTGTCAAAAGGCAATTTTTGGTCTAAGGTTATAAATACTTGACCCACACTGAGGCAAGTACAGAAAAATCAAAACTGATCATTCTTCTTTTTCTTTTTTTTTTTTTTCACTTCATGTACAAGGAAGGAAAAGAAAAAAGAAGCAAATGAGATCTACAGTTAAACGAATATAGACCACGAGGAGGTTTACAAAAAGAAATGAGTGAGATGGATAGAAACAGAGCACATATTGAAACCGTGTGCCCTATTTGCTGAATGCAGCCTTTGTGAAGCCTGATGGATCAGAAAAGAACTGGAAGCTGCAGTGCTCTGTTTATCCAAAAATAAAATATTGCATAGGTCAAGCAAGCACAATGCAATTCCTCCTCCCTTTCACTGGATCTCAGCCCTGACCTGAAAAGCCAACTCTCTAATGTGCTGAAAGCCTTTCAGGTCCCCACTGCAGGAAGGGACTGACAGCTTTCCTGAGCTATGCCAGGAATAAGATAGATGTACAAAAATTAATCAAGATCCAATTTAGCAAGAGCTTGAGCACACGTGTAACTCCCTTTACCCTCCAAACTAGGCACTCTCTTATACAAATTACTAAATTAGTGTGAATTAGAAAAAAAAAAATCCCAAACTGAGAGAAATCTTGTGGGAGAGACCTCCCAGTTACATTATGCAGAAATATACCCAAAATTAATTTGAATCAGTTTTATCCTCTCCTGTCCTTTTTAAACATCTATAAAATTGGTAAAAATACTCCTTCAGCAGTGGGGGGAAAAATTAAAATGAAGTTTAAAGCCTCTGACAATCAGCAGGGTCCTCACTTTTATCAAAAAATGATGTGTATATGTATAACTAGTGAAAGGTCAGCCAATGCTGGAGCCAAACTGGGCCATTTTTAACTCATAAAAAATTTCCAGGTAATTTATAACCTTCTGATGGCAAAAAAAAATCACATAGCTCAGGAAACCTTGCTGAGACCATCTCACTCACTTCTCTTAGATATGTTTACAGTTATCTTGCCAGAACACATGGATATTCATTCATTCTTGTCTGATCAAACCCAGTTTCAACCTGACCTTCAGAATAACAGGCTGATAAATCCCTTTCAGTCGGGACTGTGAAGCCCCTGATCTCTCAGAAAACTGGCAAGCAGAGAGGGTACAACCAACAGGTGAATCTCCAAAGTTTCAGAACTTCCTTCAGGTGAATCTTCAAAAAATCTGATTCATCTAAAAATTAGGTACAAGCACAGCAATGAGTTCAGTAGTGCCAATTTATCTGTCTCTGCATGGATGAACTGTGGGAAGAGGGACACAGCTGACCCCATCCCAAATATCCAGGTGGTTCTCTTGGACTTGAAAATTGATCTATTGAATTTCCAGTGAGCTGGAATCACCATCCCTGTAGGGATTTAAAGGATGTGTACTTGTGGCACTTGGAGACGTGGTTTAGTGGTGGTCGTGGCAGAGCTGGGGAAACACCTGGGCTAAATGTGAAACATCTTTTCTAACCTAAACAATTCTATGAATCTATAGTTCCATAAAGGGCCCTGGGGTCCTTCCTAGTTTGTTGCACTTGTGTACTGTTGTTCTAATTTTGACAATGAGTGTGAAATACATAAAGTACATAAAAATAAGACTTATTTGTTGCATTTGTCTTGAAATGTATTTTATTTAGGAACATAGGAAAAAAAGAGAATGCTCTTGAAGTACTTTCTACAATTCCTTTGGTTTTCTTTAAAAAGACCATACATTTGTTTTAGTTCTCTTTCCACTAAGCGAATCTTGAGTATCCTCACATAAACTGAAAAAGAAAAAACAACCTAAAACTAAAATTTTAACTTAGGAAAAAAAAGGATAACAATGTCTTGATATTTTTAATTTATTTTTCATGTGATTGCCCTTTTCAGTAATATGGGTACAGGTTTCAACACATTCTACAGCTCTGGGATGCATTTGCACCTTCTTAATCTGCTGGTGTTTTACAATAGAACATTGCAGTGTAGAATCAGAGAATCACAGAATGGTTTGGGTTGGAAGGGACCTTCTTCCATGTGCAGGGATATCTTACACTGGAGCAGTGCCTGAATTCCCCACATTAAATGTTCTGGGGAAGGATTTAGGAGAGCCAGCCCCCATCCATAGTGGTCCTCCACCCTTTTCTCCTCTCCATTCCTTACCTGGCATTTACTCTTGAACAGGATGTGGTGGCAGCAGCCCTGGTGAGTAAAGACCTGCAGAAGCTGTAAGCCCTTTAGGAAACTGAGGAATAGAAGTTACAAAATCCATTTTTCTCCTGGGAAAATGTTTACACTATTTTGATTTTTCCTGTGAGTCTACTAAAGCCAAGGTAATCTGTTTACAATAGAGAAAAAAAGGCAACTGAAATAGAGAAATAGTGTTAAGAGCAAATCTTTGCCAGGCATAACTCCTTGTGCAGTCACTGAAATCATACCTGTGTCCCCCTTGTTAAATGCTGATCCCTAAATCCAGAGGCAATCACTGAGACACAAAGCTCCTCCTCTGGGAAGTAAACAGGACAGAGAATTAATGCAGGATGATCGTATCAGAGGGGCCACGTGTTTCCCAAGCCTGCTACTGATTTTTCCATCAAAAGCACCAGGTTTGGGGCTGCAGTTGAAAAACTTGCTCAGTGATTGGAAAGAGTGCAAGACTCTGAGGGCATTGGTGTTGGGCACGGGGAAAGCTGGGCTCAGGATGCACAGACAACATTTCCAAAGCCTGTGTTGAGCAGTGAAGCCACAAGCACACACCAGGGACCAAACATCTTCCTGAGGTATGGCTGGAACTTATGATCTTTAGAGGTGTTTTCCAATATTAGTGATTCTGTGATTCTGAAGGACACATTTCTGTAATAATTACAAAGACAAAAATAAAGACTAAATTAGGGAAACTTTAAAACTAAAGAACATAAACTCCTCAGTTTATTTTCTCTCCAGAACATCCCAGCTACAAATTTTCTATTTCTTTGGTCAGGATCTGCCTCATGTCCCTCATGTTGTTGGCTTTTAAAAGCCATTAACAAATCCAGTGGCCAAACCACACATTTAAATGTTCACATTAATTACCCTAAAATATCAGATTGACATCTCTATGGGTGCCTGATCTTCAACAGATAAGATTTTTCCTCCTTGAGCTCCTGAATGTGAAACTTGCACCCTGCAGCCATGGAGAGCAGCCTAGAGACAGCTCTGCAGTGGGGAAAATGCACCATCCTTTGTTCCACAAACACTTAAAATGGGAATAAAGCATCTTTTGTTTGAATTTTTTTTTTCATTCTTGCAATGTACATAGACAGAAATTGTAAAGTGAAAAGGTAAAGAGAACAAAACTCTGTACAGGAATAAAAAGGATGTTTAAGGGGGGGAAAAAAAGGTTGAAACATCACAGGCACGTAATGATGAATTCTAAGGTCTCTCTAACATCTTCAATCACCCCAGAAATCAAAACGCAGCGATGTGCATCCGTGCACAAAGGCTGGAAACTCTTTGGATCTGGTCCCGCTCCTAATCACAGGAGTTTCTCTCCTCTGACCGCACAGGATGGGGCCCTTTCATTATCTTCCAACCAGCCGATAATTAGCAAGTTTCGTAACAATCCTGTCAGATGAGCAGCCTGGGGAAGGGAAAGGAATCTATTATGCGGCCAGAGCCTTCTGTCTGCCCGATCTTTTAAGCAGATTGGAGCGGGGCGGCCGTCGCGCTCAAGCGCCGCAGGTGAAGGCGGCGCGGGGCTCCTGGGGGTTATCGAACCTGCCAGGGCTCGGGGCAGAGCAAAGCCTTCCGCCGGGAAAGGTCCTCCCAAGCGCTGCCACCGCGTCCCCGGGATTATCCCCCCTGCGCGAACACATCATCTGGCTTTAAACTTCAGCCCCTCTGGCGAAGCGCAGGCTCCGAGCGCCGCTCGCCCCCTCCCCGCTGCTCGCCATCCCTCCTTATCCTTCAGCCCCGTCTTCTCCCCGGTCCCGGGCAGCCACGGGCTGCGGCCGGCACCGCTGCCAAGCGCCGGGCTGGATTAGCTGGGAGCCAATAGCTGGGGGTCAGGATTAAGAGGCCAGCATGCACTTTAATACAAGCTGCCTATAATTAATGGCATTATTAATAGCTTGACTGAAAAATTCATTAAAAAATCCATTAAAAATAAATACCCTTTTACAAAAGGCATCGCCTTGGGTAAGAAAAACAGAAAAAAAGATAAAGGAAAATTGATTGGTGGTTTTCAGTTTGCAGAAAGACAGACCATAGTTCAAGCTGATTAAAATTGAACATTTTAGATTAAGCACCCTTGCCAAAATATTCTCTGTAGTTACCCAATATGAAAATATTATGAGATGTCACATTTTGCATTTTTTATATGTGAAGGTTTCAGCATGAGGCACATCTACCACGTGCACACGCACTCAGATGTGCCCATGCACACGTCCCCATGCTCATACTCAGGGGTAACTTCTTTCCTGAGATATTTTTTCTCCCTCAGGAGCATCAGGACTCCTCCTGCAACAGAGGGTAACTGTAAGAGATAAACTCTGAGACTCTACTGCAGAGAGCATTTTCAAATGCTGCAGAGCTCCCCGCCAGCACATATCTTCACCTCTCCCTTTCCAGACCTAATTGTTGCATCTAAGGAAAAGGAAAAAAAAAGGAAAAAAAAAAAAGAAAAAAAAATCAAATACAAAATGTGTGTCCTTTTGTTGCAGGTGTGTGTTTCTCTTCAGATTTCACTTCCCAGTGCTCATCATTTTGAATATGCAGAACAGGGAGTTAAAAAAGCAGCTAAAACTGATTCTCATATATGCTAAGGCCTCCTAATGCCTCTCTAGTAGTGCAAAAGGCCAATAAGTGTGAGCAAAAGGATATTTTATGCAATTTTTTACTCCTTTTTACATTGCCTGAGTAGTGTAGAGCAGACTCACACTTGGGACTTTGAACTTTTGTGTCCAAGTCTTTGTTCTCCAGAATGAATCTCACAAAGTTATGGGTGAGAGTACAAAATAACAGCAATCCTGCACTATTTTTCTTAACTCCAGCATTAAAACTGGAAATCCTGCCAAGGCAGACACTGATTTATAAGCCAAAGGTGAAGACCATGCTTGGACACCAACATGGCCCATTTCTAAAGCACCAGTTTCTATCTTCTTATAACCTCCAGGTTATGTCACAGAATCACAGAATGGTTTGGATTGGAAGGGACCTCAAAAATCATCCCTGCCATGGGCAGGGACACCTTCCACTATCCCAGGTTGCCCCAAGCCCCATCCAACCTGGCCTGGGACACTTCCAGGCATGGGGCATTTACTGTGTTTAAAGAAGAAGGAAAATGTTTGAAGGATTATACCAGATTTAGTGTCTAAACAGTGATTGACAGCCACTAAAAGCAGATGCAGGAGTGAAAAGGGAGCTCTGACAGAACAATCTCCTAATCCCCAAGAACCACAGCTTTGTTTAAAGCAGCCAAATCATCAAGACAGAGCCGGATCCCCTTTCCCTCCCCCTAAACTGGAGCTGGTTGAGGATTTAAAGCCCAACCACTGCTTCATCTGCCAGCTTGGTTGCTGCTTCCAGCACCCAAGCTCAACCTCTGCCAGCCCATAACACAAAAAGTTCACTTTCCATCACTGTTACACCACAGACAGAGGGTGACTCATGTGTGAGCGTCTCGCTTGCCGTTACCATCCATTGGACATCCAGCATGGAGTATCAGTGAACTCTCTCACAGCTCATCCCAGGAAAGCAGAAATCTCTCCTTGGCTCCGCGTTCCCTCTTGGCTCCTCCTGTTGCCAGCTGTTACGTTCAATGGCCATCAAACTGTTTGTGCCTCCGAATTAAAAGTCTCCTGGAGGCTATGTCAGATCCTGCCTTTCCTCCAGAGGAGCGCAGCGATTCCCTGCTCCGGTGGCCCTGGCGCTGTCAGTGAATATGCTAAAGTTGCTTTTGAGGCTGCAGCAGTGGGGCTTTTCTGCCCTTAACTACGTGAAACAAGCAGTAAAAATTTCACTCCACGACTAGACTTTCCCAGAAGATATTCTAAGAGATAAATGCTGTAAGACCCCATAAGTGGCGTTTGTTGGTGAGTCACTCTGGTTCTTTGATCAATGCTGTTATTTTACAATGTTAGAGAAGAGCACGGAGTGGGGACTATCAAAAAATGTGCCTCCCTTCAATTATATTTTTATCATTAGGTGTTAAAACTTTCGCTGAAACTTCTCAGAACTGCGTGTTCAGGAACTATGGGCACAGAACTCACCCCTAAGAAAAAACTGTCACAAATTGGACTACATCCCATGTTTTTTGCATCTGCATAATTTACAGATTTGTAATCACAAGACTATTTCAAAAACTATTTATTAAAAAAAATGGTGATGAAATCTACTGAAATCTAAAAGTTTAATAGGAAGAAATCTATTTGATTTTCTTTTTCAAGCTAAAAAAATACATAATTTAAAAAATTGTCAGCTTTAAAATTTTCATTTTCAATTTTCACTTCACATCTTCCAGTGAAGTAAAATAGATTCTCTGTTAGTTTTTTTTTCATCTACATATTGGAAAATTATGATTTAGAATTTTCATCCTCATTTTAAGCACAAAAATCTTCGAACACCTACTCATCATTATATGCTATCATATTTAGTTTCCTTTAACCTGCTGGTCACAGGTCATTTAAAATGTGAATTTATCCTGAGGACAAGATTTTCCTCTGCAATAAATCAGCACAAATCTCGTTCATTACCAGTAAAAGGCGACCAAGTTGATTTTGGTTTGGTATCACAATCCAAGCAAATTATTTCTGTTTTTAGCGAGGTACAACCACCTCTAGTGGCAGAAATCAGCCACCTGCTAAAAGGCTGTGGCAAAGCCACACAGTTTTAGGGGGGGAAAAAAAAATTATGGAAAAAAGATATTAGGAAGGAAATCTTCCCCATGAAGGTGGGGAGGCCCTGGCACAGGTTGCTCAGAGAAGCTGTGGCTGCTCCTGGATCCCTGGAAGTGCCCAAGGCCAGGCTGGACAGGGCTTGAAGCAGCCTGGGATAGTGGAAGGGAGTTGTGGTTGGGATGAGATGATCTTTAATGTTCTTTCCAACACAAATCATTCTGTGACTCTATAAGAGTGATAATTTAAAGCCAGTTCTCTATACTGAGCTCAGTTAAAATTTGGTAGTTTTACTTCTATCGTAAAAAGAGGTACTGGACATTTTCTAAACTGAAAGGTTGCAGGGTGAACATCTGCCTCGAAACTACCCTGCAAAAATGATAAGCTCCTGGTCCATTACCAGCATATGGAGAAGAGTGTTTCCACTGAGAGTTTACTGATCTGAGCTCCTCTGGCATCCCTGCACCTCAGTGCTTCCAGGATCCAGTCGCATTTAGACTGGTATTTAGCTCAGGTATCTCTGCAGGATGTTTCAGATCTTGGTTCCCCCCATCATTCTTTCATTCTTCCTGGTAACCTTATTTTATCAAACATTAGGAGTGAGATTCATTTGACTGAAGGTAGATCATTGCAATTTAAATTTCTCTGCCAAGACCAGTCACAGCAAATCCTCTCCCAAGTCAAAATTGGAAAAAAATACTCCAGGACTGTGAATTTTCTCATCCTGAAATAAATATCTAAAATTTGAAGATAAATTACCTTTTGAAAGTGGCTATTCCTATCCATTACATATAGTAAGATTTCTGATGGATTAGCTCTGATTAGCTATATGAAATGTCACATCACCAAGTGAAATAAAATTAATTGAATTTCATCTAAGAGAAATTTTAAAATCTGTATTATAAAAATTAATCTTCAGTGTGATTTATGGCAAATTGCATGGAGGAAAATATATTACATATACTACTTTGATGGACATTTTTATAAACTATAACAAATTACTGAAAGAAATTAAATACCATTGGAAGATTTACCTTGTGTTTGCTTTGAATTTAGGGCTGTGTGATTTGATATTAGGAGGGTAACACAGGTGCCTAAATCCAGGCCAATGATTCTGGTAATAGTCCAGTAGAGCATCTGCAGCATCCACACAGGAACAGAAGATTTGATGAGAGAGATCTGAGCCTAAAACCAGGTGCAACACCTTGGCACAAAAGTGTTGATGCATCTAAATATCCTATTTCAGTCAGAAGTTGAATTAAAAAAAAAAAAATTACGTCTCTGAAAGAAGTGAAATTCAGATGATGAGAATGAGTGGGCAGAACTCCAGATGTGGGTAACAGCAGCATCCAGCCTATCCCAGGCTGTGGGTGTCTTTAAAGTGATCACCTCACAGAAGGAACTGCTAAAATTAACCTTTTTGGCAACGAGAGACATCACCCACACAACCTAAGGTGAAGCATTTGCTTGGTTGCTGTTAGGGCCTGGGGGCACAGTGCAATAAGGAGTGTGTGCCCGTGAAAAGCGTTAGGTACAGGAAGAGATTAGCCCAGGTAATGTGGAAAAGAAATAAAATGCAAGTTTTAAGAAGGGATTTGAAAAGTTTTCAGGAGGGTTCACCTGTCATGGTTAATATCTACTGCAGCACTCAAACTCTTCTCAGGTCTGTGCTCATAGTCAGGTCTTGAAAGAATGGCTTGAAATAAAACGGAGAAATGTAATCGCCTTTGTTTATCACAAAGAAATGATTTGATAAGGATCTGTGAGATCATACCCAGGGAAATGGGCCACGTTTTATCCTCAACAAGGAAGAAAAGTGAAATAAAAATTATACCTGCGTAGATTGTTACCTACAAAGACTGCTTGAGGTGGGGTTTAGCAAAGAGAGGCCAATGGGTGGAGCACCTGCTGGGCCGAATTTTGGCTCAGGTTTCACACCTTTACATTTCTTTAGCAGCTTATTCCTGGCTAGCCCCTCTCCAAAATATTTTTCCCCCAAAAAAGTGGTGCTCATTTCTCTCTGTGATGCTCCAGAGGGGAAGCACAAGTGGCAGAAGGAATAGAGAAAAGGGACCTGGGCGTCAGGGGAAGGTGTCAAGCTGTGGGGCTCATCTGCTCTTTCCAGCTCTCGAGCAGCCCTTGACTGTTTCACAAAATATCTTCATCCCACGATGCTACAGACAGCCCAGAGAAGGGACATTTCTTGGTCTTTATACACCAGAAACCACTGAAAGAAATTCTCCAACCTCTATAAAGGACAGGCTGGTGAAGGACCTGACACGTGCCTTGTCTCTTCTGACTAACATTTCATAAAATCCATTATTCCATCTCCTCTTCTCTCTGATCAACAGCTACTGCACACAAACTAAATTGAGGAGTTCTAGACTGAATATTAGGAAAAATTTCTTCACTGGAAGGCTGGTCAGGCATTGCAACAGGCTGCCCAGGAAAGTGGTGGAGTCACCATCCGTGGACGTGTTCAAAAATGTGTAGATGTGTTCAGGGACATGGGTTAGTGGTGGGCCTGGCAGTGCTGCATTAATGGTTGGACACAAAGACTTTAGAGGTCTTTTCCAGCTGCCATGATTCTGTGATCCTAGAAATCACCACAAAAAAAGCATCAGACTAGACTCCAGTATGGCTGCACTTCAGGTGACTTTTCTCCAGGCTGGGTATTATCCTCCAAATAAATTCTTTCATTTTTTAAAGAAGAAACTAATTTTGTCCCTGACAGGAACATTCCAGTCATTCCTTCATTCCAGTCATTTCTTCTCATTAGTTAAAGATTGAAAACGAAAAATATTTTCTTTTTTCTTTTCTTTTCTTTTCTTTTCTTTTCTTTTCTTTTCTTTTCTTTTCTTTTCTTTTCTTTTCTTTTTTTTCTTTTCTTTTCTTTTTTTTCTTTTCTTTTCTTTTCTTTTCTTTTCTTTTCTTTTCTTTTCTTTTTTTTCTTTTCTCTTCTTTTCTCTCCTCTCCTCTCCTCTCCTCTCCTTTTTCCAAGTTCACATCAACTCCTTCTGGAGGACTCCAAACCTGGAGATTTAATCAGTAGGGTGGGGACTCTTAGGACGTTACCCACTGGCTAAATAAGCCACTTTCAGTTTGTGCACACAGATTTGATACTTTTCCAGCATCAGATAGCATCTCAAAAAGATTTCTTTTATCTTTATCCTTGTTCAAACAAGATGTCTGGGTGGTAATATTTCCGTTCTCTCTCAGCCCACGGAGTCCTAACAATAACACACTTCACATGGGTTAATCAAACTGAGATAATAGTGTCATAACTGAGCCAAAATTCTGGAAATCTCATATAGCAGCATGAGAAACACCAATTCATTGAAATTTTCCTGTGCCAATGCAATGAATACAACTGGAATTGTACTGTTGTGTCTACACAACAATGTGGAGACTACAGGCAGGTTTTTCCTTCAGGGAAGTGGTTCTCAATTATTTTTAAGACAACCAGCTTTATTTTCTCCAAATGAGCTGGTATTCCCGTTTACTAACAGCACACATAACTTGATTAACCTGAACTTTTAAATTCTGGAAATTTAAAATTCCCTTGAACTGGGAATTATTGCCCATTACAGCTCCCCATTTAAATGCTATTTCACCCCTTCAGCCTCGCTTGCCATCCCAGTGCATCCCAAGAATGTTTCCTTCAGTTCCTAAATGCTCACTGTTCAAGCCTTGACAATTACACTCAGAATATTTGCATACTGTTATTATCCTTCTGTTAACCATCTATGAGCAAAGCCTTATTTATTCTACCCTTGTACTCGTTCCTAATAACACCACCTTTCCCAGCTTTGATCTCCTTGTTCTTGGAATAATTCTTGAGTGCTGTCAGCACCTTTTTATTTCGGTGATGTTGGCAATAAAATCTTCTTCCAGGTGAATTTGCCTGGACTTACCTAGAGGTCTTCCCTTCCTGGACTGGGATATAACATTCTCCTGTATGCAAACTTTAGGATTGTAGCAAAGACTCTTATCTTACTCAGTTTTCCAGCCCAGTACCTCTCAGGATTGCCAGAGATCATCTGCACTGGGCAATTCAAGTGAGACAAGGTTGCTCAGAGCTAGGACTAAACCCATGACTCCTGAGCCCCTCATCACTCTGCTGGTTTTCCTACCTGTGTACATAGAGGCTCTGTGAATTCTGAAAAAGTGAAGTTTTTTTTCCTTTCAATACTTAGAGGGAGCTTACAAAAAATATGAAGAGGGACTTCTGACAAGAGGATGGCATGATAGGACAAGAGGTAGTGTCTTTAAGCTAAAAAAAAAAAAAAAAAAGGGACATTTATATGAGATATTAGGAATATTTTTTTCCTTGGGTCTGTGGTGAGGTCCTGGCACAGGTTGCCCAGAGAAGCTGTGACTGCTCCATCCCTGGAAGTGTCCAAGGCCAGGTTGGAGGGGGCTTGGAGCAACCTGGGATAGTGGAAGGTGTCCTGCCCATGGCAGGAGGTTGGAACTGGATGGGCTTTCAAGTCCCTTCCAACCCAAACTGGTCCATGATTCAATGGTTATGCAAAAAGGAATGCAAAGAAAAAGAAGGGCAAGGCTTCCTAGGGAGGAAATAATTAATTTATGCTGGTGGTGGTAGAAGAAATGCCCTTTGTGTTAAGATTTTAACTAAAATTAGGATATGAAAGTCGTGTCAATGCCTTGCTCTTCCACTCCACAATACTGGTCATCTTGTCACTTTACAGCCAGGTTTGGATACTTGAGGAAACCCATATGGCTATGGTGCATTCGTGGCACGTCTAATTAGAACAATAGAAATTGAACTAAAAGCAAATTATTTCCACAAGTAGAAACATTTTTATTTTTGGATGCATATTCCTCTCAGCTGTCTGCCCAAGGACTTTGTAGTCTGCTCTGTTCAGGCCTCCATCAGCAGCTGAGAGACATTAGTGTAGCTGCATGTGTGCTACTCTGTATGCAAAAGATATCTATGAGTATTAACTAAATTTGCAAGAGGAATTAGGATCAGTAATAAATGCTTTAGCAAAGAGGCTTTTGGGAATAAAAAATATATCTTCAGGCAAAATTCTCATAAACTAGGCATCATCTTTGATTTACAGTTTATAGTATTTTCTTCCCTGCGTCCAATATTCCCAGCTTCAGTGCTCCTGTTCTGGTTGGTGTGATTGACTGTGCCGGGTGGGAGGGCAGCTCTGGAGGATAAAGTTAAGTCAATGCAGCCACGAACGTAGGGAAATAAAGAACATAAACTTCAGCTGGTACTAACCAAGCCAGGCTGAAACCCGTTGGATTCACTCACTGGTCCTGATACACAAATGCTGTGCCAGTGACAACCAGTTTGTGGCAGAACACAGCCTTTTGGTTGAAAGAGCAAAACATGGCCATGTGTGCAGGGAGGAGGCAAAGCTGATGTCTCTGGGATGCTCCCTTCCCTTTCCACATAAAACCAGCTGCCAGTCTCAGCCTCAGTGGGAGTTTCACCTCAGTAACAATTTTGAGAGCTGGCCTGAAGTTGTTGTCCACCTCTTCTTCTGTAGATTCATAGTGCATGAGGCCAGAAGGGGCCATTAGAATTTTCTTGCCTGACCTCCTGGATAATAAGTGGATTATTATGATCTCCTCTGTCCTTAAAGTCTTTAGATTGCATTGTCGCATACCTCGGCTTTTGAAGAATTATCCCCAACAGGATTTTTTCCTTTTTTTTTCAGTTTTAAATGACTCCATTAAAGGAGCTTCCACCAGTGACAGGTTGTTTAAAAGTCACTTTAGGACTATTTTCTCCCCTTCTGGTAGTCAGCTTTTACATTCCTTTAATTAATTTAATTCCACTGCTCATGGCGATGTCCACACCCTAAATAATTCTTCACCTTCTTTGGCATTTAAACCTTTCAAATGACTGTAGGCAATTTTTCTATTTCTTTTTAGTCATTTCCTAGCCAAGCTACATGGATATTAGTTTTTCAGATCTGTCCTCAGAAGACAGCCCTCCCCAGCCTCTTCAGTGATGTCTCAGCCTTGTTCTTCACTACCACACAGGCAGAGCTCTGAGTTCTCTTCCTGCATTAACCCATCCAGCCCAAACTGGCTGTGGGCAAAATTCCCAACTTGATGAGTCCATCAAAGCTGCCACTGACTTCACTCAGTGTTGGAGCAGGACTTAAAATTTGTGTGGTTCCTTTTGGTGGATGATACAAGGAAATGAGTTAGAAGCTCTTTAATGTTATCTCTGAAAAACATTTTATTTTCTATGTCCTGACACAACCTCATGGCTATTTTTCAAATCACTTTCATTTCAAGTAATTTTGCCCTTTTTTTTTTTGCCTGAGTCTCACTTGCCACACAATCTTTTTGCATTAATTGATTTTTTTTTTTTTTTTTATTCAGGGTGCTTTACCTTGAGTTCTTCAGGTTGAATTTTATTTCATTTCTTGCCAGTGTATTGCCTGTGTGCCCCTCTGTATTATTCCTCTTTCCCCTAAGGTGACTTCTCCATCCCTGATATGTTCTCACAAAGATGAGTTTTTATTGTGCCCCTCAGTTTCTAAGTGAGTGTCCTCATTTCAAAGAGGTATCAACTGATTATATTTTGCAAATGCAATTATAACCTGCTATTTACAATAACCTTCCTTCAAAGCAATAATGAGAACTTCCAACTTTTATTTTGCTGTGTGGAACAAGCAAGAGGATCTCACTAGGACAGCTGTACCATTCTCCACATTATTCAAAGGAATTCTAGTTTTCATTAACTTCTTGCTGAGGGTTTTCATTACATTTTCAGCCCATACAACAGACTTAATAGTCAAGCCAGTGCAAATTAATGTGCTGAATTAGATTTTGAGTCTAATACTTGGCAATTACCTATTATACAGTAATACATAAAATATTGGTAGGGTCATATCAGTATCTGTCTGTACCTTACCATCCACCCATAGTATATACACGAATATACTATATATATTAATACATTCAAATCAAATATATTATTTACATCTTGGGAAATATAAATATATGTGTGTGTAATGTGTTTTGGTACATACACACCTAGTAAGACACTAAGCATGCCTGTAAAACACCCAGTAGCCAAGAGAGAGTATCTAAAAAACTCCAATTTAGTCACTCAATGTGAAGAGTAAAAATCAAGTTAGCAAAATCAAAACCAGTGAGAAGATGCATAATTAGATTATGGAGTTTATCTCCAAGAGAACTTTTCAACATAAAACCTCAACTAATTTAGAAAAGTGCAGGTAGTTCCTGAATCAGATGCTGAGTATTAAAATGTAATGTATTGATTGTGAATGGGCTAGAAAATTACATCAGTTGGGGCTTAAATACTGTTTCTGTGAAAATGAGGATACAGGAGTGATTGCCATGGCCATCTTATCGTGGAGGACCCAATTTAACTGCCTAAAAGTGTATAGACTCTGTCATCCTCAACTCCCTGGAGCATCCAAAGCATTCTTATGGGACTGATGGATACAGGATCCATAGAAACCTTATGATTCTTCAGGGTGGCACAGCCCTGCAAGTGTAAGGTTATATTTGATGTACAAGAATATAAATAAAAATATAAAAATATAAATTTGATGTACAAGAACATGCACCCAGATGTAACCTCAGTTACTGCACCATCATAAGGGGAGATGGCACTGGATGGCCCCAGATGGCTGCTCAGGCAATCTGTGGCTGCCCTGGAAGTGTCCAAGGCCAGGCTGGAGAGGGCTTGGAGCAAGCTGGGGTAGTGGAAGTGTCCCTGCCCATGGCAGGAGTTTGGGGTGAGATCATCTTTAAGGTCCCTTCCACCCCAAGCCCTTCTGTGATTCTGTGATTCTAAGACATCCCCACCTCTGTTCCTTTATATCAGTTTCTTCAGACAGATTTCCTTAGGAAACAAAACTCCTCTGCCAACGTGTGTGATAATTCAAACTTTAGGTGGGCGCCTACCTGTCAGTCTGTGCATTTCCTAATTACACTTGTAAGGAAATCCATAAACCCCACATTGACAGTGGCTGCTCACTGTTTGTTTTTTGGTGATATGGAGGAGCTGTTGTACAGGATTGGCCAATTTGTCCAAAATCAGGGAGGAATCCTGTGCTAGAGCTTGGAACAGCTTGCAGGTCAAAACTGATTTTCTCCCCCTGTGTGGACAGAGAGAAATTAAGTTAGAGGGAAGAAATAAACTATTGTAAGGCAGTAAAATTAAGCTGAAATCAAACTTTAACCCTCAGTGCCTTTGAGTACAGACCACTGCCAAGGACCATTTGCCAGGGCTGCATTTCTCTGTTTTAATGAACTTATGAAGAGAGTTGAGAGCATTGCAGGATGCAAAGCAGTCCAACACCCCAATACACTTATGAAAGCAAATAAAGCTTCCAAACTAGTTTTGGTGCTGCCTATGCTTTGGCAGCTCCAGCCAGTTGTCTGGTACTGGGACCAGCTGTCATGGGAAATCCTGCACCAAACTCTTTAATCTTCTGAACCTCTGAAACCACGGATGACCACAACAAGAATCCTCATGGGAAGGATTCGTGACCAGTTCCACCTCCTGAGCCAGACCCAAACATTTTGGGGGACAGTTCTAGATGTCCAGGAGACACTCTGAAGACTCAACAGTAGACAGAACTGAGTTCTGGTGCCTGACAATGTTATGAAGTGTTAAATTCACCTGTGTAGCTTCTGGGTCAGATATTTGCTTGATTGTTCTCTCCCAAAGAACAATCTTATTGATAACATGAATTTTGATTATGTATTTTCTAAATTGAGTGATAATGGTTACAAATTCTCATTTTGTTATAAATAAGAAATAAATAGAAAAAGAGAGAAAACTGAAGTGCCAAAACACATTATTTTAACATTATTGGATTAAAACATTTATTTCCCTGTTCTAAGCAATTTTTCATGTTAAAGTGGTCTTTATTTTACATAAAGTGCAAAGTTTGCATTTAAAAACTGCATCACACACACCCACACAAACCCAAACCCAAAAATAGAACCCCATAACAAAACCACATATCCAGATATTACTTTAAGTGGTTCAGAAATCAAGTAGAAAGATGTGAAAGTAGGATTTTCAGAAGCACCTACAGGACTTGGGAGCGGAAGTCTAATGTAAAGAAGGGTTTTATCTATCAAAGTGTCTTGCCCAAAGTTATTCAACAGATCAGTGACATATCAGGAAGGCCTTTGATATGAGTGCATATTTAGCTTCATAATTTCTTTATGATTTGTCTGACCTACTGTGTCCTAATGTTCCTCTCCACTAGGCTGGTCCTTATTCAAGGAAATTCCAGTTTATTGAATGTTTCTGCATAACCCGGTTGCCATCCACTGCAAGCACATCACAGGCCACAGACTCCATACACCTGACCTGGCATTTACTGCACCCCACAGGTTCTCAGTGCAATCCATAAAGGACATTTGGCATTGCTCTGCCTTGCCAAATCCACCTCGGGGTTAAGCTTCATATGTTCTCTTTTGCATCAGTTCCTTCAAAGATGGTGTTTTCTTTAATGAGCTGTCAGAGCTGTGCATTTCTCTGCAGTTAAATGGTGCCACGCTTTCCCTGGATTTATTCATGCTCATAATTAGGGAGCACAGCACTGTCCCCATCTGCAAGCTGGGAGCTGGTGGCAGGTGAGGTGCATGGGAAGCTGGGAGTGTCAGAGCTGTCAGGTCATCCTCAGCGTGGCCATTTAATGCAGACACAGAAAAGTGAGGATCTGTCACACCAGGTCAAACTGATGACCCCTCAAGCACTGCTGGCAACATTCAGTTCCTGATTTTTAGGTAAAAGGAAAGGAAAAACACAAAGGTGTCCCACATGTTGAGTTCCCATATTAAGTTAATGTTTCTTTCATCTTTGTCCGAGCATGGGGGGAAAGAGAATTTTTCTTTTATTCTTCTATTGTTACTTTTATTGTCTCACTAAGGGTGAGACACAATTTTCATAGAATCATCATAGAATCACAGGAAGGTTTGGGTTGGAAGGAACCTTAAAGCTCATACAGTTCCACCCCCCTGCCATGGGCAGGGACACCTTCCACTATCCCAGGTTCTCCAAGCTCTGTCCAACCTGGCCTTGGACACTTCCAGGGATGAGGCACCCCAAAACAAGCTTTCAGTTGTCCATTGGAACTTTTTCTTTTCCAAAAAACAGATACATTAAAAGAACCCCTGACAGTTGCTTTTCAATATGCAACAAAATTTTATAAAATATTCTGATAATACCTTCCATGAGGATTTAAATAGGATTGCCCCGACAAGTCAGCATTTTAAGGAGAAGGTGGCTTTTGATATCAAGGTTTGTTTATATTTCAGGAAAAAGAGAACCAGCTCTAATCACACTTTATCTGCTTCTCCTTTTTAAGCTGCTGTCTTTTGGGTAGAGAGATCATTTTTACAAAGAGTTTTTACAGCAGACCCACTAGGCATTATTAGAATCAAACTGATGATATTCCTCCTTAGGGCTAAAGAAATGGAGATAAGAGAAGTAAATACAATATTCAAGGTAATTTTTAATAAAACTGAAAAAGAAAAAAGTCTGTGCTTTCTTCAAATTTAGATGATGCTCTTGATCCTGAGAATAAATGCAACAATTTGACAACAAAACTAATTTTCCAAAGCAGACAGGGTAGAACCAGTAATTTTATAATAGGATGAGTTTGCAGGTTTAACCATAAAGAAATAGCCATTTCCTTTTCCTGCAGAAGTTGATATGAAAAGAGGGTAGATAGCATGAATAATTATGATGGCTTGAAGAATATGTTTTGAAACTGCTTCAGAGTGAAGATTAGCTTTTTTGAGTAGATGGACATTTTCACAGTAAGTGCTCAGGGAAGGTGCTTAAATAATGCAAAGCATTTTTATTTTATTTTTTTTATTATTTTTTACTTTATTTTGCAAGAGATTTTTCTTTCTTTTTGCCCAACGGGGTGCTACACACATATACAAGAATGCCCGTGTATCTATAAAAGTCAAAACCAGTAATAATTCAGTCTGCTCAATTGCTTTAATCCAAGGATATAGTGAAGTTCCTGATCTGTCTGGTTATTAACCAAGATGCAGGCCAAATATTCAAAAGGCTAAATAAAACCATAAGTCTTTGATCTCTCTGAAACTCACTGGGAAAAAAATAGAAAATCTAATGGTTCCAGGAATAGATATGGTTTAGTGTGTTGAACTGTTTCATTTTAACAGATCTAAATTATTTCTTCTTTTTAGTCTTTCCATTTACCATAAATTGCTTTAAAAGTCAAAACTGAAAATGTCTGTTGACCAAAAAAACCCCTTTTTAAAAATTTAGTAATGTCCAAGCGGGCTGTTTTTGTACTTCTTGACATCTCTACGGTCCTCTAATTTTTCTTTAATATTAAACTGGCTTTTTTTTTTTTTTTTTTTTTTTTCCCTGACAAAACCTGTGGATTCAACAAACAGCCAACCCCTTCCAAAGATTTTGTTGAAAATTTTCAGCCCCTTTCTGTTTATTCACTGCCCTGCTATACTAATGCCTTGCTGCCCTGTAATCCTGACACAGGGGCAGTTTTTCCCAGGATAGACACAAAGCCCATGGGAATGTGCACGTGTTCGAGCTCCTGCAGCCTTTTAATCTGCAAGTGGCACCATTACCCAGTAAAATCACAGGCATGTGCCACAGTGCCCACTGCTCCTGCCCCTTGTTCCCAGTGCTCATCCTGACAACAGAAAAGGAAAACTTGGCTAACAACCTGACTCAAATGGGAGCCAGCATCACATGTGAGCCCTTTCTCCTCCAGTTTGGGATATTCATGTCAGGTGAGGGGCCTGAGCTCACAGCTTCACTCCTAAACCATCTGTGAGAGGGAGAGCTGCCTCCTGAGGGCACGGGACCTGCTCCCTTCTGTCCCTGTGTCCTCCATGACTGGAGAGAACAGCTCGGACCTTGGAACCCTGGAATGGTTTGGGTTGGAAGGGACCCTAAAGATCATCCAGTTCCAAGCACCTGCTGTGGTGGGGACATCTTCCACCATCCCAGGTTGTTCCCATCCAGCCTGCCCTTGGGCACTTCCAGGGATCCAGGGGCAGCCACAGCTGCTCTGGGCACCCTGTGCCAGGGCCTCCCCACCCTCACAGGGAAAAAATTCCTGTTAACATCTAGGAATATTTGATATATTTAACTTCTGCCTAGGAACTGCTGAGAGGATTAATCCCACATTATTTCTTTATTCTGGTTTGAATCTGAAGTCAAACCTGGAGTTCTTCCAGTGACACCCACAGGCTTTGCCTTGCATCTATCCACCACTGCCACCACTAAAACAAAAGATCAACACTTAAACCCTTTCTTTATTTCCCACTGTCACTTTAGACGCAGCTTTCCCCTTAAAAGAAGAGGAAATGCCAAAAGTGTCACAGTAAATGCAATTACCAGCGTCTGCTTAATGTTTGGGGCCGGAGCCTTTTTGTTTGTTTGTTTCCTTCTTTCGGCTCTCCCATTTACTTCTCCAGAGAAAGCTTGGCGTGTTTAAAGAACCGTGAGTGAGAACGATCCCACAGAAAGAGCTGCTGCGACAATAAAGCAGAAGTTAAGTGACACCAAAGTCCCCTTGTCTGCCAGGCACATGCACACCCGGAGTCCCATCTGCTGGGTCCCGATAACTCATTTGCACGGGGCACGACGAATGGCTGGGCTCGGAGCAGGCGGAATCAGCTGCAGCACACGTGCCTCTTGCTCTCTAATTCTTTATTGTTATTCCCTGAACTCCGGTGGCCCCAAGCAGCAGGAGACAGGGACACATGTAACAGCTCTCACCCTCTGGCCCAGATACCAACCTCCTTTTTTTTTTTTTTTTTTTTTTTTTGTATGTGTGTGTGTTAGGCTACAAACCCTTCCCAGGACTCTCATTCAGCACGGCAGAGACGTTCCGAGAATTTGGCTGACACTCTCACATGGAGCTCGTTTTCTGCTCCTTTCAGCAATGCCACTGCTCACCACGGGGAAACGTTCACAGCCCATCCAGGCTTTCAGTGAATAAACCTTTAGCAAAACTCCACCAGGGGAAAAAAGAAAAAAAAAAAAAAAAAAGGGAAAAGTCCATCAAATCCATCTTTGCATCAGTAGCAGCAACCGGGAGCCAAGCAGGAATTTTTTCCCAAGTAACAAGGAGGTACTGCCCACACTTGGCTTATCTGGGCACTGATTTCCATATATAACTCTCCGTGAAGAAGAGGTATCCGCTCTCTCTGACCTCAGTAAATCAAAAGCAGACAGGTCACAACTTTAACTTATTTCTTTGGATACCAATCCACCGACACACAGAACTGTATGAAGCACATGCATAATACATAACCCAGCTCTGGTGCCCACCATCTGACTTCTTTTAACCCCCCTGGTTTTTGTATTTTAATGGTGCTGAATTTAGACCTGTCATTTCAGGTTCTTTTCGTGTCTGTTGAATATATTTGGCCAGAGTTTGTTGTCTGCCTTTCCAATGATGTCAGTAAGTAACTCAGTGTTTACACAGATGTTTCACAGAGTGGAATCTGTTGTTAATATGTAAATTGCATACGTGTGTCTGCCACTGAGTGTATATATTTACAGCTGGATAGTTGCACTTATATAGAGATATATAGATCTGCATATATATAGAGAGATAGATGTAGATATAGATATGTAATATGCATATAAAGACAGAAATGCACAGAATTATGTGTAAGATTTGAAGTACTACATGTAAGATATTAGGAATTACATAGGTATGTATATACNGGCTTTCTGCAACAGGAGTGCCTTGAAGATGAAGGAGCAGTGATGAGACTGAATGCATCATGTCTTGCCTTTGCAATTTGATGGTTTTGAAAAGCCTGAAAGAAAAAAAAACAAAGACACATTTCTTTAACACAAATTGTTCAGGTTTTGCCCCTTTAAAGAATCATAGAAAGTCCTGTACTGGGAGGAACCCACAAGGATCATTGAGTTCCACTCCTGGCCCTGCATGGGACAACCCCAACAATACCGTGTGGCTGAACAAGTTGTGCAAATACTCCTGGAGTTCTGGCAGCCTTGAGGCTGTGACCATTCCCTGGGGAACTTGTTCAGTTTTGGGATGACCCTGGAATCTGNGAGAGATAGATGTAGATATAGATATGTAATATGCATATAAAGACAGAAATGCACAGAATTATGTGTAAGATTTGAAGTACTACATGTAAGATATTAGGAATTACATAGGTATGTATATACCTACACTATAGGTATACAGAAATATATATACACATATATACATNTTTGGGATGACCCTGGAATCTGAAGTTCCAAACTGCAGACATTTCAGAGAAATTGTGTTCAAATTATGAGAGAGGTAGAGTCACCACATATCCCTGTGAAATGTAATTATCCCTAAACTTAGTGGAGTAAGAGGTTAAAATTAAATACTTTATGCTCATATTTTTGCACAGAAATGCTAATCATAGAATCAAAGAATGGTTTNTGGAAGACATCCTTACCACATGTGGTTACTATTATTTACTGTCTATCATCATATGGTGATAAGATATTGCTTCTGTTCAAATAGGTATAAATATCCTTCAGCAGCTCCAGGCTTCTGATTTAGCAGGGGAGAGAGATGGTTCTGGTGTCAGCATTAAGAGTCTGCTTTCTTGTCTGCCTGAAGTCAAGTGCAGCCCTGCACCAAGCAAATTTCATTGCTTCTTCAAATTATTTTTGAATAATGAGTATTGTGGATTATTATTATTATTATTNTGAAGAGAGATGCGTCAGGGCTGTGTCTGTGCTAGTAGGTAAGTGAGGATCTCATTTTACCTTTCATGTCCTCCTGCAATCTGCTTTTACTGCTTTCCCCCTCTCTCTGCCTCATTCCTCTGCCCCAAAAGACCCCACATCTTGTCTATTTAGCCCCTGGCCCTTTCAATCCCACAGTGACCTGTATCAAGAAAGTCCTTGAGGTGCATCCCACCTCATGCTCCCAAGAGAAGCTCACTGCTAACAAACCAGTTGCAGTGGCCAATTAAATCTTCAGCCAAAATCTCAACTGGGTTTTTATAAAGATGTGCTTAAGTGTTTCCTCCTTCAAACATCACAGAAAAGCTCTGTTCTTGTTTTTACCCTGCTAACTCAGAGGTGCAGAGGGAAGGAGAGTTTTGATACTGGGGATGACATTTTCAGCACAGAGGCCTCTGCTCCAGCCCTTGCTCCCAGCATCATTTCTCTGTTATATGAAATAACCGTTTAATGCAGAATAAAGAATCCTTTGAACAGGGGCAGGAGCCCACACCCACCTCATGTGATAAACTCATGAGTCACATTGCTTCTTGCTCTTGCTCTCGCCATCCCAGGGAACAGTTCACCCTTCCCTGCACAGAGGCAGTTTGAAATTCCCAACCTTCATCACTGCCACGAAGCTGTAAGGAGCCCAGAGCGGGTGGATGATGCTGAATTGATCGCAGAGCTAAAGCTGATGCTTGCCTGGGTGCACGTGGCCTCCTGACCTAATTCTGCTTGTGATTTGCAGGCAGGATGTGCTCCTCGCTCCTCGCCCAGACCCTGCCTGCCTGGAGGAAGACTGATCTCCCTAAGCTGAATCTAACCAGGAAAAAGAACTGCGTGGGAGAGACAAATGTAACCTCTCCCAGAAAAGGATGGATCTTCTGGCATCTCTGAATGTTGTTTATTATACAGGCCACGGAATTAAGCGTCCTCGAAGCCACGAAATAAAGCTTGTTCAGGTGAAAATAGTAAATGAAGCTTTAAAGGCAAGGAGGGAGTATCTTTAATATTTAAAGACCAGACACGAGGTAGAGTAAATGAGAAAACTGTTTGCAGGGAGGGGGAACAAGCAGATGGGAAATAGCCTGTATCAATACACCACCAATGGGACTAAGGGCAATCATGATTATTTAAGATTTCAAGGGCAAAATAAATAACCCAATCAATTGTTTGTTAATGAAAGATTGGTAAAATGTGAATGCTACTTACATAGAGGTATGAAGGGAGCATAACCCCACATATTTTACATGACTACAAGAGTCCCCACTATTCCTTCATCCTTAGCTGAGTTTCAGTTTTGATCCTTGTCTCGGGGATAATAGAGAAGAATTGAAAGGATTCAAACAGAGCTAACAAATATGACAATAAATAATAAAAGGATAAAAACTGGTGTATAAATAAGGGAGATAAATCAGACACATATATTTGTCTTCTATTTTCAAAAAAAAAAAAAAGTTGAGAATTTCTAATGGGTTTTAAAGGCAAAACTGTTTAATTAACGAAAGAAGGCATTTTACATTTAGTTAATCCATGGCATTTGGTGTCACGTTCCATTGCTGTAGCAAAATACCTCTGCATATGTAGGGCTAATTCATGGATGACCCATCCCTGGAAGTGTCCAAGACCAGGTTGGACAGGGCTTGGAGCACCCTGGGATAGTGGAAGGTGTCCCTGCCCATGGCAGGGGGTGGAATGAGATGAGCTCCAAGGTTCCTTCCAACCCAACTCATTCTGTAATTCTGTGTTTCAATGATAAACTTTACTCCCATAAACACTGCTTATGTCAAACTGCACTTGAAGCAATTCTAGCAGTTCACAATCAGTTTCATTCACCAGTCATTAGATTATTTGCATGAGTTCTTAATATTTTCCTGGATTTCACAATTCTTTTTTTTCCATTTTTTTCTTTCTTTTTTTTTCCCGTGTAACCACAGTACTAAAATTGCACACGACTTCTTTGGCTTCAGCTTGCATGTTTTATTTAAAAAATGTCACTTATGTGTTGTTCAGGATGAAATAATGCTGTGTGATGGTGTTCAAACCAGACCTTCTGTGGCATCTCCTTCATTAAAGGCCTTTACAAACAGGTTAGAGGATGAGCTCTGAGAAATAACACAGGTAGAGCTGATCCTGCCCTAGGGCTGGGCCATGGAAGAGGTGACCTCTTGAGGTCCCTTCCAGCCTTAGGAGTCTATGTTTCATTATTCTGATACAGCAAATTGCTGTGCCCCATTAAAATGACATAACACACATTTCTGGAGGTCCCGAGAGAGCTCATTAGAACGAGGTGAGATTTTGGTATAACCCTAATTTTTTTTTTTTTTTTAAGTGCAGAAACCAACCAAAAAATAGCATGCAACCAACAATCCAGAAACACAGAGATAAACTAATATCCTGTACCTGTTGTAGGAGATTCATCTTAAAATCATCCACTTTGCAATCTCCTTCTGAAACATCTTACACTGGCTCCCGTTAGAATCTGGTCACTGGAGAAGATGATGCTGAGTGAGTTTCTAACTGAGATTAGGGCTTTACTTCTGTATTCCCTATTTCTGCAACATCCAATTCTGAAAACCTAAAAAAGCTTTCAAACCTGAAAGCCTAAACTACCTGTTAAACTTCAAGTGGGCCAAGCCAGGTTATCAGACTGAGTATTTACTATTCCTAGAATGTCTCTAGCAAAGAATTTGGAGAGGTGATCTTTGAGAATCCACAGAGAAGCGGGGAGAGCTGGGGTTGCCAAGGGGGTGGAAGATTAAGTGGAGGGAGTTTGTGAGTCCACCAGAAATGGTGCAGACTGGGGAAGCTGCCATTAGTGAAGTTCTGCTATAATTGCACCCTTAAAAAGCAAAAATAGAAATGTTTTATTATATTCACTGAGTGGTTTATGTACTGGCCAGAGGTGGAAATGAGCCTTTACTGTAAGAGCTTACTGAGTTTGGTTTGGAGTCTAGAGATGATAATCTTTTATAAATTTTTTTTTTTTTTTTTTTTCCTAGACACTGATAAAAACTATAGAGAGCAGATCTCCAGCACTCTTCTGTACAGCTAGTAACAAGATAGAGGCATACAGATTAAGGAATTCTCAAAAATAGAGAAAACAATCCAGACTGCCTGGACATGCACTGAAGCTCATTGCTGCAGGCACTCACTGCTAAGAGGTTATAGGGGACAAAATCTGAATTGATCATTCCTGAATTTGTCAGTTTGCAGCCAAATTCAAAGGGAAAGAGCAGTGGCTCTGTGACTGGGAAAGCAAAACTGTTCATTAATACTTTGGGTGGGTTATAAAAAATTCAGGCTTTGGAACAGGCTGCCCAGGGTAGAGTCACCATCTCTGAAAGGGTTCAAAAATGTGTGGATGTGGCATCTGGGGACATGGGTTAGGGGTGGCTTTGGCAGTGCTGGTTGAGTGGTTGAACTCAAAAATTTTAGAGACCTTTTCCAACTTCAAAAATTCTATGATTCTAAATATTCAAAAGATCCTGCCTAATTTAAACCACCATGCATATGTAAACATGCATGCAATATTTGTTTTATTTCTCAAATCAAGCTCAGCTCAACTCACTGTTACCAGGCATAGATGATGCTAAATTGAATCATTTTCTTGCAGCTAATGGGGCTGTTCATGATCCCAAACTTCTTACCAGCAGCCTCAGGCATGGCTAACCAGTAAGGAGACAGCTCTTTCCCTCCCCCTTCTTTTATACATTTAAAGAAATAAAAGTTTAAATTAGAGAATCCAGAGTGGCTTTCCCCTCACCTCCAGACTTCAATCTTCCGTTCCCCCTGCCCCCCCCATATTTTATTTTTTCCCATTGCTCTTTAATTTAAATGTGGTATTATAGGTGCACTTGCATCTCTTCTGTCGGTGGTATCCTGCACATTTGGGAATCAAGGACTCCTTGTGGAAGAATTGCGGAGGTAAATCAGAGGATTCCACTTCCTTCTAGTAGGTTTATTTTCACTGTGCAAGGACTGCATGTCCACCACAGAAATTCCAGAAGGTGCCAAACATTCAGTCCTAGAGCTCTTCTTCCCATAACCCTTTGGTATCACAGGATCATTCCTGGGTACAAAGCCTCAGCACGCCCTGGCCTCCCACCCCTTCCCAGGACTTCTGTTCTCTGCTCTGCAAAATCAGCCTCTTCTCTGTTCAGCCACAGATGGGACCCTGTACCCAGTGTCAACCCCTGTACCAGATTAGATGACACATGGAGACTAAAAGTGAAAAATGATTCAGGCTAAAGTGGCTAAAACTCTACATTTCTATCTAAACTCCCATATGAGACTCAGAAGAACCATGATCTCTTAGGCAAGATGAAGATCTCAGACCCAATAACCAAAATAATTTATCTTTCTGGGACAGAGGAAAGACTCAGCTCATTTTCATTGTGCCTTTATTGCTTGTCCCAGTGCCTGAGATATGGCTACAAACCCAAATCACAGCTGCCAGAGCCCTCTGAGTAGCTTTGACTTCACCCTTTGATTAAATATTAAAAAATATTAAAATGTTGCTTCCCTTGTGAACAATGTACCTGGTACTTTGTGGGAAGGGAAGGGCAATATGTTGGGGAGAACTTGGATAAAAGGTATTTGATAGATTAGCAATTTCTCCATCACAAATATCTCCTATTATCTTCTACCAATTTTAATACACTGAAGAGGACAACTGTAACAGAGAAGCAATCCCAAGAATACCTGAAATCCCAGGTATTCTCTAATCCCAGAATACCTGAAATCCTCAGGTACAATAATAATCCTGCATGAAACTCATTTCTTTCAGCAGTGACTGCAAGATCAGGCCCCAAATTAATAAAATTGTAAAGACAAAATGAGAAATGGAGGAGTTGAAGAACATAAGCCAGAACAGAAGGATATTACATGTGAAATGAAATAAGAGGGTATTTGAGAAGAAAGAGAAAGGTTCTATCACAAGTAGAGAAACTGAGGGAAAGAAAAAGTCAAAGCAAGGATAGGGAGAAACTAGACAGGGAAAAAACCAGAAAGCTTTTCTCTGTTTCTAAATCCACTTAATTTTATTTGGCAGAAGGACTTCTGTTTTCCATTGGTGCAAAGGTATGCAATGAAAGCTGGGAGATTCATTCCACCTCATTACAAGCACAATTAGGCACCTCTCTCATATTACCTCATATTTTATATAGTCATGGACTATTCTTGGCAGAGTTTATGCCATTCAGACCATACAATTAGAAATATGTCATTTGAATAATGGAGAGTCAAACTTACCTTCTAAGCATCTCCCATTATTTTGGAATAAGAATTCATGAGAATTCTAATTTCTCTTTGTAATATTATCCAGAACCTATTTTTGTTTTGTTATCAAAGCTATTTAAAATCATGAACTTCACTGTGCGATAATTTACTTCATAACACTTCTATTTCTCCTTTAAGGTTTTTATTATTAATGAGAATGCATTTTTTATAGCACAGAATGCTGATATCTTTACTTATAAAGACAGTAGGAAAGTGTCATTTGATCATCTAATGACCTCTGGTGGATGAATCTAATTGACTCACAAACACATAATGTTTCACACTGGCTTTAACTTGTATTGATTGCATTACTGCGGGGCTGTGCAGCTTCTCCAGGCTGCAGAAATATCCAGCCTTTAAAAAGAATCCCATCCTAACCCAGGAAAAAATGTCACAAGTCTCAAGTGTCTCATGAGCTAAAACCATAAAAACCTCTAATATTACTCATTGGGTCTAACTTTGCACAATTTTCTTCTTGTGATCCTGTGTGGAATGGCTTTAAACTGAAAAAGCAGGTTGAGATTAGATAGGAGGAAGAAATTCATCCCTGTGAGGGTGGGGAGGCCCTGGCACAGGGTGCCCAGAGCAGCTGTGGCTGCCCCTGGATCCTGGAAGTGTCCAAGGCCAGGTTGGACAGGGCTTGGAGCAGCCTGGGGCAGTGGGAGGTGTCCCTGCCCATGGCAGGGGGTGGCACTGGATGAGCTTTAAGCTCGCTTCAGATTCAAACCATTCCACAATTTTGTGATCCTAAAGGTTCCTTCCTTTGTGCATTTCACAGCAGACAAGGCAGATGCTCCTCTTTTCCTCCCATGCCCACCTGCCTAGCTGTATTTTTACACCACACATTGTGTATCTGATCACAAATACATCTATTGATGTGTACTAGTTACACTATGGGGTAATAAGGAAACCCAGGGGAGACATCCTTGCAAAACTACACTATGGAATGCTTAAGTACCTATCACTACTGAGCAGGAGACACAGTAATGAAAAGAAACCTAAAGGAGGTAGAAATTCTTTCCAGTTACACTTTGTTTGCTAAACATTTGAGGAGGCTGTAGAAGCTTTTTGATCTTCTCAAGTATTGCTAAGTATTCTTTAAAAGCAGAGATATAAAAATAAACCAGAAAAGAAAAAATAAAACTGTGGACCTACTTTGCATTTATAGCAAGATTCCCTTATTTCATTCAGTCTGCCTGAGACTCCCTTAAAAGGATATAAAAATATATCACCTATTTTAATGTGGGTTTATTTCTGGCTGCTAAAACATATAAAGGGAGACTATACCCAGCTCCTCCACTAGTTATGTTTTATTAATTTTTCCTCCCTTCTATGTTTCCACCAAGTAGGTGCTGTTACCTGAACATGAGTTGTGCTCACAGAGGGTGTTGTGAGGATGCAGGTGCTGGGTGTGTTTGCTGCTGGTGGTGTCACCTACAGGAGCGACAGCACAGATGGATCTGAGCAGCATTTAGTACCTTCTAGAGAGGTTCTTCACGTACTGCAGAGACCTTTTTGTCAAGGACTCCATATCCAACCCCTCTGCAGATTAACCTGATAAGTGCCCGTTCTCCCAGCTCTGCCATTAAAGGTCTTGGATACTCTTGAACCCCCAGAGCAAAGCTTGAGCTGTCAGAGTGAACAGTAAATTTCCTCTCCCTGTGCTGCACTCTCCCCTTGCAGCCTGTGTTTGCTGTAGCTGCTCTACAAAACGAGATTCATTCCAGCTCTGTGTCTCCAAACAGACAGACATCCTGCACGGAGCAAATCCTTCCCTCGTCTGAACTACTTGTCTCCCCCTCGCCTCTGTTCCTCGTCCTTATTCCCGCACGCAACCCTGGCACCAGCCAAAGACTCTCTTGGACAGAAAACAAAATCCTTTAACAATTCCACCAACGTGGAAGCCTCGCTGGGGAGGAAATGGGAAACCTCTTCCCCTTCACTCTCGCTACCAGCAGCTGAATCAATGGAGGTCATTATATTCCTTGCCCAAGATGTCAAGGGGTCAGGAAGGAGCAGCTTTGTTGAGGAGTCGCTCCAGCCCGATATTACGGATTTGAACAACGAAAACAGAGCTGGATTGTGAGAACCCATGTGAGATTATTTAAGGCAAGATAAAGTCATTTTGATCGTTGCTATTGCAAGTGGGCTTTGGATCAAGAAGGGCACCCCTCTAGTTAGAGCTCTGGAGAGGATTAGTGCTGAGCAGGGCAGGAGGAGGCAGCAGGACACACGCTAAGACAGAGCTGCCACAGCTCTGGGCGATGAAAATTCATCTCCAGGGCTGGACATGTTCCCATCTGGATTCCTCAAACAGTGTTCTCACACAAAAGAATGACATTAATGGGACTGAGGGACTTAAAATGAAGTTTTTACGAATCCCAGGAAACTTGTGATTTGTCCTGGGGAAATGGTGATCCCATAGGCCAGGGCAGTCACTCTCAGGGCATTAGGAGAAGAAGCTGTGGTTCCTCCTGCTGCTTTAACTCTCTGCCTTGGTCTCCCAGGCTGAGGCATCATCTACTCCTTCAGCACAGGACCTGCTGCTCACAGAGGTTCATCTCTGTCCTGGCACCACTCCTGGACTAATAAATCACTTGGATTGAGTCCTCCAGGACTGAGTTGGTAATACTGATTCAGTTTTTCCTTCCTTCCTTCCTTCCTTCCTTCCTTCCTTCCTTCCTTCCTTCCTTCCTTCCTTCCTTCCTCCCTCCTCCCTCCTCCTTTCTCATCTTCTTTTAATTCTGTCTGTGGTTAAAGTTCAAACCAACTGAAATTCCAAGCTGGAAAAATTACTTCTTATAAAACAGAGATATTTTTCCACCCACTTTCTTTTTAGAAGCCTCAGAGCTGGACATTTAGTGCATTTTTTGACCAAAACTTTTCAGATCAAAAATTGCAGCTAGAAAGGTAAGCGTGTTGGAAACAATCTTCCCAAGAATAGCTCCAGTTTGAGTCATCGGCATTTTACAATAATAATAAAAATGAAAAACATTTCCTCAATAATTCCAAGCTTCCTCTCATTTGGATTACTTTAACTTGCCTCCAAAGTTGGTGGGAAGTTACATGATCTTACGAGAATATATTTGGGCTTACCAGTGCTTGAGTTTTTCTCTTCATCTGGAAAACAGGTGAATTTGGTCTCATAACTCTCTTCTATGGAGGATGCCTGTCTGAGGAAGGCATGTCTGGATTCATCCTCTATTTCTTTCAGTACCAAACAACAGCAAACCTTGTTGGTGCCTCTTATCTCTTCATTTACCATCCTTTGAGTTTTTATGTTTCCCTTTAATGTGTCCCACTAAAATGCCCAAAATCTGGGATTGAAGAGAACCACACCCAGGGCAGCAGGAAGGTTGCACCATCCTCCTGGGACACAGAGCAGCAGCTTGTCCCAGGCAGAATTTCAGAGTGTGACCAAAACCCACAGCAGATGCCAGGCACAGTGTGGAGTGGCACACTTGCTTTCAGTTCCTGCCATTTAGCTGAAAAATGGGATTTTATTTGGCCATGGCAGACCTTGTCCTATGTCAAATCCCTGTGTCAACATGAGCCTGAATAATTTTAAGAGATTTGAGATATTTTCTACATTACTTAGAGAAAGTTGCTCTGATTTTATTAAAGTGCTAAACTTATGGGGGAAGCAACAAGTTACGATGGTCTTTGGTTGATGGTATCTTTCCATTATTCAGTTTTATAAAAGGGGGATTGTACAGTGGTTACAAGTACTTAAAATTCTTTGGGAGCTCTGGACAGATTTTTTTTTTTTTCTCCAAGATATTCAAGCACCCAAACTCAGAAGTTAGGCACCAAAGTACTTCTGAAAATCCTGATTTGTATCTTTAGGCAACTCATTGCCTTGAAAAATGTTGTCTCTGGTACCAGTGAGAGTTGGAGCTTTTGCATATTGGAGCTTTTGCTCTGGTGCACAAAATGTGTGAAAGTTACAGGAATTTTTACTGAAGGGATAAAATCTATAAAAGTCAGAAGATATCAGCTGTCAATTTAATCTCAAATCACAAAAAACCCCACAGTTACTGGTCTTCTGTTTCTTTGTTTCACTTTCCAAAATTCCTGTAATTATATGCAAGTACCTCTTACAGTGGAAATTGGTTCTCCTAAACAAAGAATCTGATTTTTTTTTTTTTTAACTGTACAAAATATGCAATTAAAAAAAAGTGAGCAGTTGGAGTGTGGAGAAAAATAAGGCTACATCTGTAGGATTTTGTTCTGCTTTTAGTATCAAATCACCAAACCCATTACATTATTTATCCTACAGGCTTGTGCTGCAAACACTGAATACAATTCATACCCTAGGAAAAGAAATGTGTGCTTTTTAATTGTCCCTGATTTGAACAACCATTAATTTCATTAGTCCCTCATTTTATTTTATTTTTTTAACTTAATATGGGGAATCAAACCAGTTTATTTTAAAGCACAGCTATGAACCACTGATTTTTTTAAATCCTAAAACTGTGAATTGCACTATACATATGCCTATGCATATGCATATACCTACCCACACATAAACCAAAACTGTATAATTTATATTTGAAACGTGCATGTGCACATACAAACAGGAAAATATTTTCTTTCCTCTCACTGTAGAATCCAAACCTCAAAAAATAGAAGTTTGGATGAATCAAGGGCTTTCAAAAAATAAATCCCAGTGAAGTCATTCTTCTGTCCTGTGTTTAAAATATCTTGGGTTCATCATAGGCTATATTTCAGACTATTGATTGTAAAATTAATCTTTTTCTTGCAGTGATTTTTATTTGTTTTGGTCCTTTATTTCACCTACTGAGAAACTCTGAGTACATTGTAGGTGAAAGGATAAATTTCAGTGCACATTTGTGGAAGGCTCTTAAGCAGACCACACATTTCATTCACATTAACTCCAGGTTTACCACAGGGGGAAAAACACCCCTTTCTATAATGGTGTTACACCATGTGGCATATTCACAACCCTTAAATCTGTATTTAGGCAAAAACAGTTAAGCTAGGACATAAATCATTTAATTTTTGGATAGGTTTTTTTGTGTTATTGGTGCGTAAATGTGCAGGGCTGTTACACTGTGGTTACACCTCCTTCATGTTACCTACAGGCTAACTTTAATCTGCCTATATTTTGGAAAAGGTACAGGTATTCCCAGGCAGGGACTCTGAAATCAGCATCACTGGTGGTGCCTGGGATTGATGACAACCAAATTATTTAGTTGGTCTCAGCCCCTTCAAGGTTTGATCCCACACCGAGCACCTTGGTCCTTGCTGTCATCAGTGCTTAAGTGTTGTACCAAAATCTGCTCATTTCAGCTTTTCCCTTGGTGTTGGACCACTTCAGAATTTCCCTTCTTTGCAGAAGATTCTCCTCTGAGATCTCCTGTAGCCAAAATATTAATCACCAGCAGTGCCTGTCAGAGCCAAACAATTCCTGCTGGCTTTGCAGCAAGTCAGAAAAAAAAAAACAAAACAGGTGGAGTATTTTGAATGTTTTAGCCTGATTTCATTTCACTCAGATAATCCAACCCTCTCAGGATGTTTGTCTTCTCACAACAGCACATTTGTCCAGGATTTTTGGTGACATGGAAACTCTTGGAAGGGCAAAAATAGGTTGTGCAGAGCAGCGAGCTTTGTCCTTTGTCCTTCCAAAGGGTTAAATCCGAGGAAAAAAAAACATACAGAAAAAAAAGAGAGAGAGAGGAAGAGAAAAAAATAAAAGGTTAGTGTTTTCTGTCCATTAAAGAGAGTATTCTGCTCTGAAACCGAATTGGTCATGCATTCTTCCCGCGTTTCCTGGCAGGGCAGAGCGGCTGCAGCACCTGCCTCCCCTCCGCGCTCCGGCCCGCCCTGGCCCCGCCGGGTCTGTCACTTATTACCCCACCGCCCGCAGGACCAAAGCAGCTTTGAGACGCCGATTTCCCTTACTTAGCTCCATATGAAATTCCTCCTGGAGCATAGCTGGAAGTTGTTGGTCTTTTTTTTTCTTCTTCTTCCTCTTTTTTTTTCTTTTTTCCCCAGGACGAAACTGCTGGTGCTGAGCAGAGGGTCTGGATACCAGACAGTTTGGATGGGGGTGAATGGACAATGCTCTGTTTCATTTTTTCCCCCCTCACATTTTCCCTCCAGCAAATGCCATCAACATTTGTAAAAATAAATTTTTGCTTTTGCTGAAGAGCTACTTTCACACTTTAAAAAAAAAAAAAAAAATTCTCCTCACTAATTTCTGTTTAACATTTTGGATTAACCTGTTTTTCATGTTTCTTCCTCTTATTTACCTCCAGCCTTTATGCCTTAGCTCAGTCTTTGCATCTGGGCAGAGAAATGTTGACACAACGATCCATTTTCTCACCCTGGAGAAGAAAATTCCACAAAAAACTGATATATCTCTGATTTGGTCTCAAATTTAGGGTGGAAAACCAGATGGTTAATACCAAAAAATTCTGAAAAAAAATCCACTTTTCACTAACTAAATGACAAGAATATTTTTTAAAAAACAAATTATTTTCTACAAAACAGATGTACAGAGACCTTCCACCTCTAAATGTGTTTCTTTCCATGTGCATTTCCTTACTGGAGTTTTGTGACCTCAGAAAGACTTTTTAAAGGGCAGGTACTAAAGTAATTTCTAAAAAGGAACCTTTTGTTTATAGTCCCTGAAGGTTGTTTTGCTTTGTTCTGGTGTGATGCAGAATCAGTTTCTTGTGACCAAAGAATTTCCCCAGTGATTGATCCAGGCCCTGAACTTTCCCAGAGCCCAAGCAGACAAAGATGAAAAGTGTTGGTTGGCAGTAGGGTCCCATTTTTCCCACATCACGACTCACAGGTGGTGAGATCTGCAGGTGACATGGATGAGGTGACATGGATGAGGTGACATGGATGAGGTGATGTGGTTGCAGTCTACCACAAAACTAGACTGGCCAGAATATTTTTCACTTCCTATTCCAGCTTAAGTCACTCTCATCCTTCCTCCACCCCGGACTATGCTCATGGCAAGAGGAGGAGATAAATCTATCTCCTGGCAGAGATAGGTGAGCTTATGAATTTTAAAGACCACTTGTGAAAAAGAAAAATACATGTCATTCCCTCTGAAGGATGACAACTCCATTGATCCACAGTCATATAAAACTAAAAGGAAGGAATACTCTTTTATGTTAGTATTGATGGCCCACTTTTATTTTGTTTTTTCTTCAAAAAATATATAAATAAAGGACATTTTGAAGTGTAGAAAATACTACTCATTCCCTTAAGTATATCAGAAATTAAGCTTGCTTTTTCTTCATGGCTGAAAAAAGTAGTTATGGAAAGTGCTATGTAAAGTAAGACAATCTGGAGGGTAATAAATTTGTATTTCTAGAAAAAGATACATGAAAACACATCTTTATCCCATTCTTATGATGTGTGTGACTCATTAGGGCTAACAAAATTCTTTGGGCACTGTTGGCTGAAAAGGGCTGGGGGAATATTGTGTGGTGTCTCACTGGAAGAGGACTGAAGGTTTTCAACTGTTTGTTTGCCAGGAGAAATGGGGGAGCAGAAAGCTGGCTGCAGGTGGATCCCATTAACCCTGGAATAACACATGCTAACAAGCAGCAATTCTGGGAATCCTTAAATATCTACCCAGTCTCTCAGCTCCATTTGTCCATCCTGCCCTGAATTCGTGTGCTGTGGTTTTATCTCCTGGACAGTGTAAGAAATTCTCTCTATATCCAAGTACCACATCCTCCTCCACTACAATATTCCCAAGACTTTTTCAAGCTCATATTGAGTGAAACAAAATAAAAAAGTTAAAACATTAATTTAAATTTTCCTCTTAGCAGATGAGTCAAGAAGAACACGTGATTGCATTGTCCTCTGGAATACCCATCTTCAGGGATCACCTATGGTCTTTTATCTGAATTTTTTAGCTGTTTTTTCCCCAATGAGTGAGTACACACCCCACCAATGCTATTGAATTTTTGTGTGCTTGAGGGGCACTTTCTCTGATGAGATCCAGTTGTGTCCATTTTGGTGCTGCCAAGCCCTTGGCAATCTGTTTAGATTAATGAAAGGTGCTCCTTGTAACCAAATCCCCTTTCCTGGGGGTAACCCATTCTCCACCTCCAGAACCATCCCCAGGAACACGCCGGGCTGAAAGATACACGGCTCTTAAATAACTTCATCCTTGCTGCTCAGATTGATATCTATGAACAGATGTTAATTATAAGGAAAGCCATAGTTGAAATGCAGATGGTATAGAAAATGTCTGTGCACATTCAATCTGTGTTGCTTTTTATAATACCCAAACACTGTTCCCATTGAAACGCTGGGTCCGTAGGAAAACGTTGCAAGGTTTTAAACAGAACACCCCTACCCCCTTGTGGCATAATGGCATTTCTGGAATGGAAATAAACCTGCGTGAAAATTGCTTCCCCTGGTCCTCTAAAGCACCTTAATCAGGTGAGGGAGCAACTCTGGAGAGCTGCTCCCTTCCCTGCTTACACTGAGCTCTGCAGATCTCAGCCCAGCTATTCATTCCGTGTCCTACAGTGGGAACTTCAACCTTTGCAAAAGAAATCAAAATAGACCAAAGCTCAAGGCTGGTATTTTTTTGGCTTATGTCCCTTCATTTATTTTCCTTTCTGTTGAGCTTTAAATGTCAGTCCCTGCTGCTGAACCAGCCCAGCTTTTGCCCATTATTTTGCAGAGTGTTATGGTGCATCATGTTTCCAGGGCATGGCATGTGGTGGAGGGTTGGTTCAGGGTGATTTCAGATGGCTGATATTTTCACACACAGCAAGGTCACAGGGAGCAGTAAAAGTCATCCCAAACAGATTTCACCACAGATACCCAAACTGGCCAGATTAGGCCACTCCTTCCTTATGCAGTGGCAGAGTCACTTTATCTGCTTGGAAGTGAACCATCCCTATTGTAGTTACATTAATAGGATAAACATTGTGGAGTAGAGATTCTATCAAACATTAACATGTATCTCAAAATCTGATCAGAAATTTCCTTTCTCTTGGCTATATATATTGAATGCAGAAACTCATGGAGGGAATGCTCTTTTTTAGTTTAAAACCAATTAGAGCCATTTTTATTTTGTTCACGACAAAGAGTTGAGCATGTCCATTGTCAAGGCTGAGCTTTCAATAGTGACAACTACTTTAGGACACTTTCATGCCTTGTTTCTGAATTTAAAGAGGTCAATTTTGACTTTCAGAGAAGTGTAAAACCATATTTCTTCATCTACAGGGGAACCCATGGATAAGTCCCTGAACTTTTGGACAAGATCACCCAAACTTTCTAACTGTGAACTTTCAAATGCTTTTCTACAATATTTCCTTAACAAAGAATTTATGGCATTTGTCTATAATGATTTTTCTTTCCTTTTCTTTTTTTTTTTGTTTTTGTTTTTGTTTTTGTTTGTTTTGTTTTTTTTTTTTCAGCATCAAGTAATATTCATGTGGTAATCCTACTGAGGATCTAGGAGTAATCTCAAATGGCAATTAGAGGTTGGTTTTAACAGATTTTGAGTTTGGTGCCTTCCAAAAGCTTCCTGTCCAAAGCATCATGAGAGCTCAGACATATTTTATACAAGAATCAGTTGTTTGGCTTTTCCACTTGCAAAAAAAGATTTAGGGCATCATTTTTATATGGGCTACAGTAAAGGCTCAGAAACCAGAAGGCTAATAAAATGGACCTGGAACCTACTCTGCTATTAAGGGTTGTGAAATCTGCTCCTCATTTAAGGATTTAAAATGATCTCATGCTTTTTGAGGCCTGACTCCTCAGAATGCTTGAACTCAATTGCAGTTTAATTGCCCTCCTGAAGGCCTTCTTTCAAGAAAGATGAGCTTTGATTTTGTATTAGGATCTTTTTTTTCCCCTTTATTTATAAATTACCTTAAGAACATCCCATTCTTCCTTCTAAAAAACTTTCTGAAAATTGGATTAGAAAAAAACTGAATTTTTTCTACTTATGTTGGGATTGACATTTAGGTAGGTAAAACTTTTTCCTCCTCAAATGTGGGTCCAAAAACTGATCACAGATAGTTATCTGGTGATTAAACATATTTGTGATTTACTTCAGAAGGGAATTACTGGAAACCAAGCAAACTCTGTATCTGACCTATGCTCACATCTCCAAGCTGTTTTCCCCACGTTATCTTTCCAGCTCTGTGCTGGTTTATGGCACAGCTCACAGCACTCCAAAGGTGGAATCACCCTGACTTCTGTTGTACCTGTGGGAGGATTTACTAGCTGGCTTCAGGTACACTACAATAACATCCCTTCAAAGGGTACACATTAACCCACAAGCCCTGCTTGTCAGGATGCCTGGCCTTGCCCATCTGACTCCTGAGATTTTTCAGCTTGTCGCTCTTCTCAAAACATGTTTCACCCCATTCAGGTGACTTCCTCTGCCTGGTGTCCACTGCTCAGCATCTGAGCAGCCAAAACAGGTGCCACAGCCACGTGCTTGGAGCTGAGATGGACAACCTTATTTCTTAAGAAAATAAGTGAATGGCTAAAGGGAACAACCTAGAGTCATGCTTTGCTATTCTTTAAATCATGAAGCAGCAGCATGGCAGACAAAGCCAACTCTTTAATTCATTTTCAGAATGAGAAAAGGGTTAATTTCATGCAGTAATTTACTTGGATTTGGTTAACATGTCCCTGTTTCAAGCATTGTGCTGCACTATTACACAGCTGCTTCAGACGTGACTGAATTGCACTGATGGATGACTTGATATTTTAATATATTGGGTTAAAAGCTTCCCATTTCTTTTAGCATGAAATATGAGAAGGAAAAGTGGCAGATTTTTCTCTGCTGCTTTATTCTGTAAACTGGTTCAGCAGCAAGGATGTAGGTAAATCAAATATTTCTAGCATTGTTTGAGAACATGTCTCCCATTGATTTCAATAACATCTCTAGGGATCGTTTCCTAAATTAAACTTAACGATAGCATGCATCAGTTAAGATCTATTAGATCCAGGAGATGATAACACTTATTAAAATGATGAGTTTCATGCTTGCACTGTTTATAAAGTTTAAACATAATTTTTCCAATTAACCTGCCCTCCTTCTTAGCAGCACTGAAGCATTTAATAATGAAGATAATGAATGAGAAGTTCCTTTGAAGTAGTCACAGGAATGTTCCTATCAGTTATTCTGACATGTAAATAGCACCTCCTGCTCTTCTTCACTCTCTGTGTGACCTGTAGCTGTGTCTCCTGGGGTGGTGAAAAAGCCATGAGAAGAGACACAAAAATATTTCAGACAGTGCTCCTGCCTCTTTGTTTGCTGGGAAGGCTCTACCAAGCAGTAGAACAAGAGGAAATTGCCTCAAGTTGCACCAGAGGAGGTTTAAATTGGATATTAGGAACAATTTTTTCACCAAAAGGATGGTCAGGCATTGGAAAAGACCGCCTAGGGCAGAGGTGGAGTCACTGTCCCTAGAGGGATTTAAAAGCCATGTGGACGTGGTACTTGGGGACACGGTTTAAGAGTGGCAGCTTTGAGAGAACAGTTGGACTGGATGATCTCAGGGGCTTTTCCAACCTAAATAACTCTATGATGACAGGGTATGGAGGCAGGGACAGGGAGGTGGGACATGGTGAAGGTCTGATGCAGGTGTGGAGAAACCAGCAAGATCTGTGGAAGAGGAATAGCTCTTTGAAAGACAAGGAAGAAGGAAGAAGAAGCTATAGAGATGGCAGCAATGAAGCTTCCTTTGGGAAAGATGGCATTCCTCATGATGGCTAACCACAATTTCTTCCCTCTCCTTCTCTAAAGGCCCAGTTTAGGCCACAGCTGGATAACAGGTACAGAGGAGGCAGACTTGGCTATTTTTCAGTGTATACAATTACCTCTTTGCAGAATCAGAGCTGTATCTTCAAGCAAAGAAGTATCCAAAAGGTTTCTCATCTAATTCAGACATGGTGCTGAGGATGTCAACGAACAAGGATGAATCTCAAGGGGAACCAAGACTAAGGACCTAAAATCAAGTCCTTCTTCAGCTGGACTAGTTCTCTTCTCTTCTCTTCTCTTCTCTTCTCTTCTCTTCTCTTCTCAATATGTGTTTACATTATTAATACTATTGTGTGTTTCTCTTTACAAAGAAATACATGGGTGCTTTCCTTTTTAAAATATTTATCAGTAAAGGAAAAAAAATAGGCACAATGAATGTGTCCAGAGAAGGCAAAGGAGGGGCTGAGCAAAGCAGAGGAAAGCGAAGGAGCAGCAATAGAACCACACTGACAATAGGAAGAGAAGTTCAGGGTTTAGGAAGGTTGGGTTGTCCAGCAAGATATTTAATATATCTTAAGAAGGACAAGGCTTTGTTATTTGCCTGCACCCAGAAATGTGCCTCACACAGGTCATTCATATGCACTCAAGTTAAAAGATTTCAGATCGGAAGAGATGGGAAAAAAGGCCACTGTAGCTAATAAGGAGAAGGAAGCTGACACATGGAAAGAGGCAAGAGCAGGACTGCATTAGTTTGGCAGAAAAGGCTTTGAAGGAGTAACATGAGAGAGGAGAGAAGAGAATGAGAATGCAAAATGGGAGAAAAGCTATTTAAACAAACAGACAAAGCTGGCAAAGGAACAGCTGCTTACAAACAAGCAAACAATCATTTTAGGCTGAAAGTTATGTTCCCAACCACCAAAGAAATTAAACTCTGGAACGACATTTCAGTAAGGCCACTAGGACACAACTAAAATCTGGCTGAAGATGGGACCTGATAAACATATGAAGGCACCATATGATCCGCCTGCCTGTGTTACAGGGCCAGCAAGATTCTGATCCCAGCAACCCTTTCCAGCTCTATATTCCTTTTATTTACACTTCTTCTGTCCTGACAGACAAAACAGCAGCTTGTGAATACATATAATTTTATCAAAAGGAACCGAATGCATCAGTCAAAGGAACTAAATGCATGAGTCAAAGCTGCCCTGAGGTGGTTTTAACTTGAGCAACTAACTTTTGAAGGGCCCAGCTCTTCTCTTGTGGTTGTAGAATTCTTGCTGACATCCTTAGGAGGCCCATGTGTGGACAGATTGCTGAATATGAAGTGGAAACTGGCAGAATGGATCAGAGAGGAGAATACTGCCCTCAGCAAATTGCTTTGCATCTTGCTGACCTTGGCAAATGTACAGCTATTTTTCCCAAGCAAGATAAGATGCTTTTTAACCATCTTCTCCAGCCAATAAGGTACAAAGATGGGAAGATGTCTTCAGAGACTTCCTAGCTCCTCATTGCTAGCACATATTTGTAGAACATTTTCATTTAAGACAAAACAGAATGCAAAATAAAAATAGATTGTATTCTTGACTCTGGGGGGCCTTGGGTAAGATATTCAGTGATTTAAATACTAGACAGGATAAGCAGGGCCAGTTCTCTGCTAGCCCTGCTGGTCATCAGCTGGGAAGAACTGGTGGTGAACATGGCCAGAGATGAAAGCTGGGACAGCAGTGATTCAGTGAGGCTGCAGGACCTGGAAGAAGGCTGGGGAAGGTGGTCCCAGAGTCAGAACAGTGGATTTCTGGAGAACAAACTATGTCAGTAAAAAGTGCTGTACAGACTCCCCTGCAAACAGCCAGAGAAGAGGCAGCTGCTGTAGGGACCTGCCATACTTTTAAAGAAAATTCACCAAAGAACTCTGGAATAAATGTTCTGTGTGTGCAGGAAGAGCAAGAAATTCACCAGGACTGCTTGGCTAATCAAGGAACTTCTTGATGAGCTAAAATGCTAGAAGGGAGCACACACAAAGCAAAAATAAGGAAGAGAAACAAAGGAGGAGCATCAAAGCTTTGCTTGTGCTCTTAGAGATGAAAGAAAAGACCAAAGCCCAGCTGGCACTAAGACAGAGAAGAATAATAGCAGAGAGGAGGGAATCCACAGGTGTGCCAGTGGCAGAAGGAAGTTCAGGGAAAATGCAAGTCCACTGCTGGATGAAGGAGGAAATCTGATTTATTACCAGCAGAGTGGAAAAGGCTGAAGTGCAAAAGGCCTTCTCGGCATCAGTTTTCAGAAGTCCAGACTGCCCCAGACCTGTGGGTGTGTTGACACAACTTGGCAGGGAGAGGGGCAGCCAGGAGTGAGGAAGGAACAGACAAGGCACCACCCAGGGGATCTCAATTTAATCCACGTGATCAGGTAGAATACACCTGAGGATACTAAAAGTGTCAGCTGATGTGGCTGGGTGAGGCCTCTGTCTATCATTTATGAACAATTATGGCTACTAAGAGGAGGTGTTGCAGACTGGAAAAGACTAATTTTTTTTCCAATCCTCAAGAAAGTCAATAAGGAGGAGCTGAAGAACTACGAATTCTGTAGGTGAATATGAGCTCTTCTCCCTGGTATCCAATGGACAGGAGGCCTGGGAACGATTCATTGCTGCACCAGGGGAGGTTTGGACTGGACACTGGAAAACACATCTTTACCAAGAGAGAGGTCAAACACTGGAACAGGCTTCCTGAAGAGGTGGTTGACGCCCCAAACCTGTCAACATTTGGACAAGGGCATTAACACATGCTTTAATTTTTGGGCAGCCCTGATAGGGTCAGGATGGATGGACTGGATGATTATTGCAAGTTCCTTCCAACTTAAGTATTCTGCTCTATTCTATTCTATTCTATTCTATTCTATTCTATTCACCTGCTGAAGTAACTTCTGGGACATTATTTCCAGTTTGGGGCTTCTATTCCAGTTGTACACACAGAAATTAGAGAAAATGGCTGACAGGGAGACTTTGCAGAGGCAGCTCTTATTTAGAATGGTGGAAAGCAGTCTAGGATCAGTCTAAAACCAACCCATATTGACTTTGCAAGTAGCTACAAACAAAACAGACTAGAACATTTCTCCATTGTCTATAGATACAACAGTCAAGGTCATGGATTGCAGCTTGGAAGGTTCAGACTGGATGTCAGGAAAAGGTTTTCATTATGAGGTTTTGCAGCACTGGAATTGGGGCCTGTAGACCTCACAGAAGTTCCATCTTCAGAAGATTTTCAGACTTGTTGGACAAAACTGGTTGAACAGGGTCTAGTGGTTGTGATAGTTGGTTCAGGTGGACCTCCAGACAACCCTTCCACCTTCCTCTCTGTGATTCTGGGAACCCTCTGTCCCACAGTTTCCATGTCTCTAAAATGGTGACAAAGATTTTGACCTCATTTAGAAAAGACTTAAATAGATACTGAAAAAACAAGTGGAAGACCTTAATATTAAACTAACTAACTACATGTATCAATATAGCTAAATTCAATGCTACCTTTCAATTCAATATATACCTTCTTAATTTTTTTTTAAATATAAACCATATTTTCAATGAGAATGTTTCAGGATGACACTTGGAGACTCAGACATTGAGGATGCAGAACGTGGTATTTTGGAAACTTCAGCAATTTCAACCTCAGCAAATTTTAAATAGAAAACTTTTCCAAAATTTCAAAATGAGAGCAATGCCAAGAGGTCAATCCTAGGTTTCCTTTCCAGTCAGTAAGGAAAGAGATTCTACCAGAGTGTGATTCATCTGACCTATTTTAGGCACCTACTCTAAGCTGAGATGAATCACTTCTAGTGCCAATTGCTTTGCAATGACTATAAAAGGAGTCAAGGGTGACCAGCTCCTGTGGAGAAGCCTGCATTTAAATGCACATATCTTGCCCAAATAGATGCAATCTAACTCAATAATAATATGTATTTTCACTTAGGTTAATGCATTCAGCAAAGCAGTGCTGAGTTTTATGGGATATGATTCCTGATATTTGCATTGAAATCCTCTGAATTCTGGACATTGTGATGTTCCAAAAGCATTAAAGCATGAAACCACCAAGATTTGGAAATGTCTCAGGTAATCACCATTCACAGTGAATGCTACCAACTGAAGGAAAGCAGGGATTTAGGACAGCCATTTTGTCCTTACTTGAGCAAAGAATTGGTTTCCAGAGGTCCTTTCCAATGTAGACTATCCATTATTTCATGATTCTGTGATTAACCTTTCTGAATGTGGTTTGCTTTGTTTGGTTTTGCTTTTACAAGCCATTTAGGCCTCCACAATATCTCAATGCAATGACTCATCCTACGTGATTAGGTTTTATGCAAAGCAAACAAAAACCTGGAAAAAAAAAATTAAAAAAAGAAGTGAAACCTTCTCTTTCTTTTAAATCTTCTCTCTGATGTATTAGTTGGACTTTTTCTCTCTCTTCTCACTATTGCATTGTGTCAAAAATAAGGAGGGTTATACAGAATACATCAATATTGCTGGCTCTGACTGTTACCAGGAAAGTTAATTGGGAATAGTTTTTTTAACCAAAAAATATAATTTTTTTTTAAACTTTTGTTGCATTGTATTCACAAAAAATAAGACAAAATCTCAAGAAACACAAGAACAATAATAACAATAAAGTAAGAAAGAATAATTCCCCAAAACTGATTTGAATCAACCAGAAGCAGTTTATGTCAGTTGCACATTTTTTACAGGATACACCATGGTTTTAACGGATATTTCCAAATGAAACATGGAACTTTGCTTTAAAGGCTTTTGAAACAGGAGGAGCTGGCAATAAGAAAACAGAGAATCAACAATTTTTGGAAATGAAAACTTTGTCAAAAGAAAAATATTCTTATAGTAAGCAATTTGTACCGGGTAATGAGGGAAAAAAAAGTGTCCAGAAATTGCCAGTCAGCAGTAGTTGCTAGGTCTAAAAAAATCCAGCACATCATTAATAACTTGCGCCCTACCAAAGCCTTTTTCCATTTTAGATTAGTTCTGTTATGCAGAAAATATATTTCATAAAATATCTTAAAGAAATAAATTTTATTTTGCAATCAGAAACGGAGAAAACAAATCCCTGACGAAGCTCCGATTACAGCGAGCGGAATCTTCAGGAGAAGCAGAGAGTGGCTGAGCAGGGAGCCGTGCCGCAGCCAGCGACCGAGAAACCAAATTAACGCTAATTATATCGGGGCTTGCTGAGGAGCGAGCAGTGTGCCTCCACCCGGGGAAGGAGGCAGCGGTTTCACTAGGTGGCACAGTTCTGACACATTTACACATCATTACCCAGCGCTAATGTCACCTCGCGGGGCGCGGGGCCGCGGGAGCGAGGGGGTCTCCGAGCATCACTCAGCGATGTGTGATCTGTGAGTGGAAACTGCTTCCCGGCTCCCGACGGGCACCAGATCCAAGCTGAGCCCTGTCAGCCGGCCTTGAAATTAACAGCAAGGGGTTGAGCGTTTCGCAGAAACGCGGCTCAAATCTCGGCGCAGCCGGGAGATGCGGGCGGAAAAGCGGTGGAGGATTCGGAAAGCGCTCGCTGACTTTGTGCGTCCTCGATCGTCGTCATCAAATCATGGAATGGTTTGGGTTGGAAGGGAGCTTAAAGGTCATCTTGTTCCAACCCTCTGCCATAGGCAGGGACGTCTTCTACTAGACCAGGCTTCTCCAAGCTCCATCCAAGCTGGCCTTGGACACTTCTAATGGACAGCTTGGGTGAGGTGGCTGTTAGAATCAAATAAAACTTAGGTTGGAAAAGATCATTAAGGTCAGGGAGGGCAACCATCCCCCAGCACTGGCAAGGCCATCACTAACCCATGTCCCCATGTGCCACATCAGCACAGCTTTTAAATCCCTCCAGGAATATTGGCTCCACCGCTGACCTGGGCATCCTCTTCCAATGCTTGAAAATGCTTCCAGTGGAGGAATTATTCCTAATGTTCAATCTTTCCTGGCACAACCTGAAGCCATTTTCTCCTTTTCTGTTGCTCGTTTCTTGGGAGAAGATTGCCATGATATGCATGCTTGACAGGAGAAATATCAGTGGGTAAAGCAGGGACATAAATAAGCAGTTTTGGCCTAGTCAGGAAGTAAAAGACTGTTCAGAACAGAGCCATGGGAATATCATAGAATCATATCACAAAATCATAGAATCCCTGCAGCTGTTGGACCATGAAAACATAGAAACATCAATTTCTTTAAGTAGCAATAACCAGACAAAGGATGCACCTGTTCCATCCACCTCTGATTCTCAAACTCCTTCGTCAAAGTCAACTTTTACAACTCAATCATCTCATTACAACTAGTGAGGTGTGAGCTCCTGCTACAAACTCTATTTGACCTGATCTGTCAATCTGCTGGTCAGTCTTTATGTAAAGGAATGGTATTTTAACATTTTATCAAAGGCTGATGAATGATTAATAGCAGGAATAAGTGTGCTTTGGATGTAAGGCTTCTGAAATAGAAATCGTTATAAGTGCAGAAATAAAGGGTATTAGAGAGAGTGGTGTGCCCAGTATTTACCCACTGGGCATGGCAAAAATGGGCTAATCTTTATTAAAGATGATCTATTAATTAGCAGTGATCCTTAACAAAAGATTTGTACCCTCAACATGACGGTATTTCTATGTAAATATGTAGAATTAGGTCCTTCTAGAAACCTCTTACAAAACAAAGTACTGACAGTTGTGGACAGCAATTTTTATTCCCAGCAGCAAGAAAATCATTGTAGAGCTTTGGCTTTCAGTCAAGACTGCCAGCAACAACAGAAACTTTGAATTTTCTTTTTTTTTTTTCCAAGGTGTATTTTTGTTAAATAACTTTTCAGGAGATGACTGGTAGGTTTTAAGGGGCTAGTGCCTCCAAGCTGCCAACTTACATTTAAAGTTCCTCACTAACTGATGCTTTGCCCAGGGCTGTTATCCAGTTAACAGGAATTTATACAGAAGGTTTGCTATGCAATGACTCTGCTCGAGGCCATTACATGGTATCCTACGACCTCTAGACTTAAGGGTATGAATGGATAAAACTTAAGGTTTTGACTGAAAATGTATCACCATGAGTGGCCAGTTTAGGGTTTTGTGTTCCCCATACAGGCAGTAGAGATGGTCAGATGCCTCCAAAAGGCAATCCAGAAGGAATGTGTGCTGGTGCCAGAGAAGTTAAAAGCAGGTTAAGTTCTCCAAAGGCCAGTTCAGGAATGTGTGTTAGAAATCACCAACCTTTGTACTCAATGCAGAGACATTAATGAGCAAAGCTTGGGTCGGGATTTTGGAAAGGAGAACCCTCTGGAAAACTTCAGATTAAAATTACTGCAATCACATCTCCTGTGAACATATTGCAACCTGCAATCCCTGGAATAATCTCTCAATAGAGCAAAATTCACTTATCCTTTTGAAACTGGGCCAGAGTATGGCCACAACGCATTGTGGATGGAGTTCATCTGCCTACAGCTGAGGCTGCCTCAGACAGAACTCTGCATATCATCTGTGGAGAGGTGCAATACTTCTGGGGAATGGTCATCTGCAGAAAAAGGGGTCACCTGCAGAAGAAAGGGTCATCTGAAGAAGAAAGACCTGAGAAGTAGCCACTTGTTTATAAAGTTTGGACAATGAGTTCAAAAGCAGAAGTCTTCTCTAAAGGTAGATGTGATGACATTTATAGAGAAAAAGAGAGATGTGATAATGCTCACTCATGTTCTCTTAGGTAATCCCAAAAAAAGCAAATTTGTGGGGCAGATCTAAAAGATAGTCCCCACCAGCTGAATGCTCTAACTGTGTGGGATGGGGCTGCCAGCCACAACTCACTCAGGTGGCCTCAAGCACCTCCCCAGGTTCATATCTCCAGTGCTGCTAATTCAGAGT
>VZSE01007923.1:1973172-2052857 GCA_013398275.1 Promerops cafer
TATATATATATATATAAAAATTTGAGGTCAGAACATCTTTTTTGAGCAATTCTGATGCAGCTCCAAACACAACAGGGTTCCAGGTCATTAGTGCCTACATGTGATCACAGCAAAAACATTAAATACCAGCAGTGTCTGAGTTTTCAGAGAGCTGAACAGTGCTCAGATCAGAAGCTGCTTTTATTTAAACATTCAAAGTAATTTTTATTTTTATCTTTTATACCTGCACAAGGATTTGTTTTAATTCAGCTCTCTCTTGTAGCAGCCTGCCTCTTCACGTTCTTCCCTGCCTGTCTTCAANTTCTCAAACTCCTTCGTCAAAGTCAACTTTTACAACTCAATCATCTCATTACAACTAGTGAGGTGTGAGCTCCTGCTACTAACTCTATTTGACCTGATCTGTCAATCTGCTGGTCAGTCTTTATGTAAAGGAATGGTATTTTAACATTTTATCAAAGGCTGATGAATGATTAATAGCAGGAATAAGTGTGCTTTGGATGTAAGGCTTCTGAAATAGAAATCGTTATAAGTGCAGAAATAAAGGGTATTAGAGAGAGTGGTGTGCCCAGTATTTACCCACTGGGCATGGCAAAAATGGGCTAATCTTTATTAAAGATGATCTATTAATTAGCAGTGATCCTTAACAAAAGATTTGTACCCTCAACATGACGGTATTTCTATGTAAATATGTAGAATTAGGTCCTTCTAGAAACCTCTTACAAAACAAAGTACTGACAGTTGTGGACAGCAATTTTTATTCCCAGCAGCAAGAAAATCATTGTAGAGCTTTGGCTTTCAGTCAAGACTGCCAGCAACAACAGAAACTTTGAATTTTCTTTTTTTTTTTTCCAAGGTGTATTTTTGTTAAATAACTTTTCAGGAGATGACTGGTAGGTTTTAAGGGGCTAGTGCCTCCAAGCTGCCAACTTACATTTAAAGTTCCTCACTAACTGATGCTTTGCCCAGGGCTGTTATCCAGTTAACAGGAATTTATACAGAAGGTTTGCTATGCAATGACTCTGCTCGAGGCCATTACATGGTATCCTACGACCTCTAGACTTAAGGGTATGAATGGATAAAACTTAAGGTTTTGACTGAAAATGTATCACCATGAGTGGCCAGTTTAGGGTTTTGTGTTCCCCATACAGGCAGTAGAGATGGTCAGATGCCTCCAAAAGGCAATCCAGAAGGAATGTGTGCTGGTGCCAGAGAAGTTAAAAGCAGGTTAAGTTCTCCAAAGGCCAGTTCAGGAATGTGTGTTAGAAATCACCAACCTTTGTACTCAATGCAGAGACATTAATGAGCAAAGCTTGGGTCGGGATTTTGGAAAGGAGAACCCTCTGGAAAACTTCAGATTAAAATTACTGCAATCACATCTCCTGTGAACATATTGCAACCTGCAATCCCTGGAATAATCTCTCAATAGAGCAAAATTCACTTATCCTTTTGAAACTGGGCCAGAGTATGGCCACAACGCATTGTGGATGGAGTTCATCTGCCTACAGCTGAGGCTGCCTCAGACAGAACTCTGCATATCATCTGTGGAGAGGTGCAATACTTCTGGGGAATGGTCATCTGCAGAAAAAGGGGTCACCTGCAGAAGAAAGGGTCATCTGAAGAAGAAAGACCTGAGAAGTAGCCACTTGTTTATAAAGTTTGGACAATGAGTTCAAAAGCAGAAGTCTTCTCTAAAGGTAGATGTGATGACATTTATAGAGAAAAAGAGAGATGTGATAATGCTCACTCATGTTCTCTTAGGTAATCCCAAAAAAAGCAAATTTGTGGGGCAGATCTAAAAGATAGTCCCCACCAGCTGAATGCTCTAACTGTGTGGGATGGGGCTGCCAGCCACAACTCACTCAGGTGGCCTCAAGCACCTCCCCAGGTTCATATCTCCAGTGCTGCTAATTCAGAGTCGGACACTGAATGGAATATCTGGGTGTTTTTTTAGCTCTGGGAGATGCATAATCACTTGATCAAATCACAGCTCAGGAACTGAGCTTGGAAAGAGAAATCTCAAAATTAATCCCAATCCTAAACCTCAGAAAGATTTTTTTAATGCGAATTAATTATTAAGATATAAATGTGTACTTTGTGTACATGACGATTGCCACTAACTACATGTGTATGTGTTTGTTCATATGTGTGCAGATATATAGATATATAGATATATATATATATATANCCCCCTCCTCTCTTAATCAAAATTAGAAAGAGATTGTGTGTGTCTGTTAAAAAAAGAGGGGCTTGGCTAAAAATAGTTCCCCAAGACAGGATATATTACAGCAAACTGCTTTTGCCTCTGGATGTTAGTGGAGTTTCCTTTGTTGTCTTCTTTGATTGTTTCATTTATATGGCAGGTTAGACAACAGCAGACTCCTATTATTGCCTTTTCTCAGCGGTGAATTTTCTTTTATTTATTTATTTTTAAGGCTTGGAGCCCCTGAGGACAGTCACTCCCTAACCACAGCTGGTGGCAGGAGGAGGGTTTTTCATGCGTTCGATACTCAGAGCTGAGAGCTGACTGGTGAGCAGATTAACAGCAAGGCTATTAAGTGGGATACAGTCTCCATTTTTAAATTGCCTAGGCCTTTAATAAAAGAAGGAGAGAGAGGGAAAGGGAGACAGAGAGAAGTCTTAATAGTATAACATCTTTGTATGCTCACAATCCATTTCGCCAGATGCTAAATTACTTTCCTTCCCTTCCCCCCTCCGTGCATCCACCCCACTTTCCCCGCGTCTGGTGTCTGATGCTGTGTCTCATTGCTGGGAAAGGAGTCCTGGAATCCAATTGCAGAGGTGCTCTGGTGAAAGAGAAGATTAGTGACCCAGGATTCTGCAGGAGAGTGTCTATGTGACTCCAAATTTCTCAGTCCTTGGGCTCTTTTAGATTTTTTTTTTTTTTTTTCTGGGAAGCTTTGAATCATTAGCTGCTTTCTGGCCTCCCAACACTCTTCTGGCTGATGCTGTCAGAGCAGGAAGTGAGGATGAGCAGGTCTCTAAGACAGAGGGGAAGAATTTGAGGCCAAACCTTCTGAGGGCAGTCAAATGGATTACTCAGGAATATATAGAGGAAGCTGGCTCCCACGACTGAAGTTAGAATAATTGTCAATTAACATTTTATTTCCAATTAATCACGGAATCACAGAATACCAGAATGAAAGGGACCACAAGGAACATTTGATCCAACCTTTCTTAACCCTAATCTTTTCCATGTGAATCCTTGTAGAAAGAGAACCTCCACTTCCTTTGTAATGCCTTTCAAATACAGGAATATGGTGATGAGTTCTTCCCTAAGCCATCTTTCCTCAAGGCTGAACAAATCCAGTTCTCTCAGCCTTTACCCATATGGAAAAATTCCCAGTTCTTTCTTTGTGTCACTTCTGTGGACCCTCTCCAGCCTGAGCACATTGTTCTCCACAGTGGGGACCAGAACTAAACAGTATTTTAGGTTTGGCCTGAAAAGCACTGAGAAGAGTGGGATAATGACTTCTTTATCTCTACTGGTGATGTCCTTGTTGATGCAGCTCAGCGTGCTCTCGGCTTTCTGTGCTTCAGCAACAATTGGAGCTTCAACCCCCCTTGGAGCTTGCTGGCCACCAGGACTTCCAGGTCTCTTTCCACAAAACTATTCCCCAGATGAGTGGGCCCCAGCCTGTGCTGATCCTGGATTATGTTTGCCCAGGTGCAAGACCTTGCACTTGTTGAACTTCATAAGATTCTTGTTAGCCTACACTTCCAGCCTATCCAGGTCCTCCTGCAGGGCAGCTCTTCCTTCCCAAGCGTCCATTTCCCCACTCAGTTTGGTACCATCAGGAAACCTCTGGGTACCCTCAATCCCATCATCCAGATCATTTGTGGAGACATCAAAGAGTGCAGGGAACAATAATGTACCCTGGAGGACTCCACCTGTGGCAGGCTGACAGCTGAGTGGATTTAAGGTGCCTTCTAAGCCAAACCATTCTGTGATTCTGTGATCTCCACAACTTCTCAAAGCTTATGGAGAGTGGCCTCCCAAGGAGTCAGCCAGCTCTCTAAACACCTTCAGGTGAATACTGTTAGGGCCCATCGATTTGTAAGGGTTTAGCTCCTCTGGCAAGTGTTGACACAGTCACTGGCACCAATCCTGAGCATTTATTTAACCATCTACACCGCAGAGACTTCAAAAGAAATTTAGAAAATACTCCAAAATTGAAACTTGGTGTCTGCCCTTCCATGAAGTAAGGTCCTCCACTCTGTCTCCAATTTTGTTCTTTTCTTGCATGTTGTGTGAGATTTTTAGTGATGGATATTCCACAGCTTTCCCAGACACTCCTTTCCAATGTTTCATAGTCGATACATTCAGAAAGGCTTTGAGTCCATTTTTGAGGAGAAAAAGGGGTCAGTTCTTAACCCAGCTCTTGAGAAAAAATTTAATGTACAATTTCTTTCCAATGAGAAACAAATAAATCAAATTATTTTTTTTTAATTACTGAGCTGTTAATTTATTTTTTTTTTTACATAAAATCTCTGTTTTTGAAAGAAGCACATGGATTTTTCTTGGTGTTACTCCATTTCAGAATGTTGCCACCCTGAAAATTTGAATGAAAATTACATTTAATGTGCTTTCCTCATCTCTGTTTTTTTATTGAGTTTTGGGAAGTGGAAAAAGAGACTTCGATACTTAATTATGTACCAACATTTGCCCACAGAAAGAAATCCTGATCATGCAGCCAGCATTTCTGAAGTGGAAATTTCAAAGGGGCGTGTTCCAACAGAAACCATTCCTCCTTTTCTGCTGGCTTTACTACAAACCAATGTGCAGTCACACCCTGGCCCTGCAAGTACTGACACATATGCCTGGTTTCAAAAAGGATGCAGATCATGTGTCTGGAAAGAGGTGACTCTCAGGCACACAATAAAGCACATTCAGAAGTCTGAACAGGATCAAAAACTCGAGCAGTTATATCCTGGCATCCTTTAGGACCAAATTTGATCATCTTCACTTCCATTTACTAAGTGCTCTGCTCAGCAAGAAATATTACAGGTATTCTAGTCAAGTCTAGTCCCATCACAGTGTATTTGAAAGCCTCCCAGTATTCTTTAGTGCATATGAATAACATCAATCAATTTTTGTTCTCTCGAAACTCCTCTGCTGGAAGAAGCATGAGTTTAGGGTGTGTTTTGTTTTGTAATTCTTCAAAAATACTGTGCACGTGCACATGCAGACACCTGCAGGTTTGTGCTGCAGAACATAAAGCAGAGCCCTGCACTGCTGATTTCAGTGGGAACAAATGTGAGGTTTGGGTGACCTTGTGTATCTTTGGGAGTTTATTCCAGATTTTGAGGACTGTACCCCTAAAGCTCAGCTTCCACTGAATTAAATACAATATTTAAGAAAGGAAGAAGAAGGAAGGCTTTTATGTAATAGCAGTGGCTGTGATAATGGAAAGAACAATCTCTCTTTGTGTTCAGAACAGTACTGTGCCATTTTTATGCTGCTGGACCATCATTTTGCTCAAAGGAGGAAAAAAATAAGGAGCCTCATGGAAGATTTTGTTAATCACCACCCCAATATGCAAAATTTTCCTTTGAAATATTATCCCAAATGGGCTGATTTAGGGATAGTTTGGTGACCTTAATGTCAATATTTCCTAGCTTGGGTGTCCCATTTTTCAGCCTGTGTGATTTCTTATGTCTCTTTGGTGTTTTTGTGTGCAGATGGGCTGGAATTCAGTGCTGATGTGATTGTGTCTGTGGGTCTTTTTAAAAGAGAAAGGAAGAGAGTAAAACAGCATTTAATTTTTGAAAAGAAGCCTGTTTTCTCCTGTATCTGATGCTACATTTTAAGCAGGAAGAATCAAAATGTCTCTACTCAGCTGCTCCTACTGGCAATAGTGACCAATATGAAGCATTCCCTCCCAATATCCCATCTATCCCTGCCCTCTGGCAGTGGGAAGCCATTCCCTGTGTCCTGTCCCTCCACCCCTTGTCCCCAGTCCCTCTCCGGCTCTCCTGGAGCCCCTTTAGGCACTGCAAGGGGCTCGGAGGTCTCTGAGGTCTCCCTGGATCCTTCTCTTCTCCAGCTCTCCCAGCCTGGCTCCAGAGCAGAGGGGCTCCAGCCCTTGGAGCATTTTCCAATAGCCTGGGACCCTGTGGTCAACCTGCAACTGAGAAGAGGAAAAATCCCTGTGTGTCACAAGCTGCAGCAGAAAACAGCACGGCCACAAGCAGATCACTTCAGCCTGGGACAGCCCTGGGAGAGTGACTTAGTGAAACAATGTGAAATATGAAAGGGGCAGGAGACTCTTTTCTCCTTGTAGGTGCAAAGTCTATCTGACAGAGAAAGAAAGACTGACTCAGGCCTCTGAGGAAATTTCTAGGGTATGGTGGGATTTTTTGCAGTAGATGCTGGATTATCTCCCCTCAGCACCACCCTTTATTCCATGCCTAAAGTTACAATCTGGACTAAAACAGCACTTCAAGTTTACATCTTTAAAGCGCTGAGTACTGTTAGTGAAAATTCAATCAACATCACAGCTCTGAAGAACAAAGGAAGAGAGGAAAAGGAGTCTCCTGACAAAGTCACTTCTCTGAGGGCTCAGTAGAAGCTGATGGAGCCCAGCCTGCTTTAAATGACAAAAGTTGGGGGAGCTATCAGCCAGAAACACACTCCTTGTACTGCCAGCCAGGTTCAAGCCTCTTCCCCCTTCCTCATCACAGAGCCTTTGTCCTCTCGCCAGAAGCTTGCCCGCAGGCAACATCCAGCTTTCTAATAAAGCAGCTCCTTTGTCAATGACAGCAATGATTATCTCCTACAGCTGCCCGCGGTGTTGCATTTTGTAACACAATTTGGCCGCCTTTGGCCCCGGTTAGTTCTATTTAACGTACTGCAGGGGGTTCACTGTTTGATCTCTAATTGATATAATTGACTGGGAATAATCAGGGCAGCTTTATAGATTTTTATTGATAGCTAATTTTCCTTCATCCATTGTTTAATTTGATAAGACTATAACCTAATTTATTGCCACTCTGATAGGGATCCATTACCCTTTTGACAAATGCTTCTGGGGCCCACTTGTCAGCAACTGATTTGAAAGAGCTGTTAAGCCTACAGAGCCCATCATTAGTTAATGGCAGTTTAGAAAGCTAATGGCATTATAAATTAAGATCAATAAGTACATGGAAATTACAGTTGTTCAGCAAGACACCACTGTATTATTAAACAAACATAATCCTGTACCTTTGGTTAACGCACACTCAGGGAGCTTCCAAGTGAGCTTCAGAGCCGAATAAAGCCAGGTGACTAGCAGAGGAAGAGCCCTTCTCTGGTGCTAGAATTGCCAGATTAATTCCTAAAGGATCCTTGCAAGAAAAGAAGAAGCCAGCACCGCTTTATTTTGCTGTATAAGCAACCCGAGGCTTCAAAACACCCTCTCACAAAACAATACCCCTCTCGCTTCCTCGGGTTTTGATCTGCTCCAACAACACTTTCAAATGCATAATACAAAATCAGCAAAGGAGAGGCTCCTGGATTTATCCCAGGGATAAAGAAAAGCAAACACAGCATCTCTTGATACTTTTACATAGCTTCATATTAATACCTCACAAGGCTTGATTGGCATGGAGTGGTGTTTGATCACTTTGGGCCAAAGCAGGATGAGAATGTTGAGATTTTACCCAGCAAGGCACCATCATCTAATTAATACATCAAATAAAGGGATGTCAAAAAGCCTGGAGTCAGTTTTAGCTTCACCATTTAGTACACACAGGATGCTGAACAAGTGACTTGATCTCCTATCCCATTCTGCAAGCTCAGCCTCTCACAGGTGCCCAGACTGTGTATTTGGAATTGAGGAGCAAGGCTGCTCCTTCTGGATGCCTAAACTGTTTGGGATTGAGGAATTGAGGAGCAAGGCTTCTCCTTCTGGGCTCAGTACAGATAAATCTCAGCATCAGCCATGTTTTTAGGCCTTGAAATGACTCAATGCTCTCATGGACTCTGGCTACAGAAAGATGGAAAGCTGAGGTTTTTACATGCCTAAATATCTCTCGTGCCCTCTGAGAGAGCCTGATGTTTTCAACACAGGGATACCTGATCCTGTCTTGGAGCAGATTCTCCCTGGAATCCAGTCCTAGGTGACTCTAATTATTATCCTGTGTATCCAGCTTACTTGGCACAAGCTTTTCTTTGCTCAATGTGCACGATGTAAACTGTAGAAGGGCCTAAGAGAATCCAATGTCCGCTCCCTTGGAATGGGAATTCTCTGTAAATGGATGGGACAGACAGCTGAGGGTGGCTTGCAGCTTCTGCCATCCACTTTTAATCTTCAGCTACAGGTGTGGCAGGGCTCTCAGGTACCTGAGGTTAGGTGGGATGAGTGTGATCACATTTGTGGCGTGTCCATCAACTCAGCTATAACATCTCCATACGGAGAATTGGGGATGGACCAGCAGCTATCCCAGCATTTGAGTCAGTGGGAGCCAACGTTTTCCAGCAGGTGGGGAAAGCATGTCAGTGCTGCTGAACCCAGCCCAGGGCTTGCCTGGATTCCACTTTGAACCCAGGGCTAGGTTGGAGACTGGTCTGATGATTGGATGGCTGGCTAGATGTCCCTGATGCCTGCCAGTCTTTGATTCACCAGCAGTGGATTGGTCTCGTGAGCTCCTGTTCGAATTCATGTCCCACTTCGGTGCTAACTGGGTGCTTGGGGTCTTTTATAAGCCTGAAATCTCTTTTAATGCTATTTCAATTCTTATCAAAATTTGAAAGCCTGGCTGGAACAAGCGTCTAATTTGCTTCAGAGTAGGTGAGGACAGAATAATGTCCCTTGCTGTACCACAACCCTTGCCCTGATCACTGCCCCCACTTTTGTCATTCCAACCCCATTCAGCCTGTACAGGTAGGTAAATCTCAGTGATGTGGATAAAAACTCCCTGCATATTGATGTCCTTCTGACTGTATAATTTCATTTTTAAGAGGGTTGAGATAAGACAAACTCCTAAACTTGTCAACAGCCAGTCCATATTGACAGGGAATTTGGCTGATTTACAGAGAGTCAGCTTATTGGGTAGAAAGACTTTTGGGAATTTTAGTTGTTTCCCTAATGAAATAATGGCTTTTCAGTCAGAAGTCATTTACAATGTCTGCACTCATCACAATAGGAATGAAATATTATGGTTTTGTTTGTCCTGAGATTACTTTGCACAAGTTAATGTTGTGTTATGTCAATGTGTTGACATAATTAAAATTTACTTCCTAAAGCGAGGTTCAGCTGACAGTACTGAGGAATCTTAAAATTCAGAGTGAGCTTTAGACAACTTTTTGAGTCTGAAGCAAAACATGGGCAACGGCCCTGTTAGTTTATAGTCTGGGCACACAGGACTTGATTTCTAGATCAAATCAATTCAGGCTGGAATCCTAACACTGAATGCTGTAGCCATTGCAAGGGTATTTCAGTTTGGTCTGGTTTATTCCCATTCCCATTTATAGGTAGAAAATATCAGGAACACTCCTAGAGATTAGCTTCTGATTTGAAGATAACCCTGTTTGTGCATGCAGAGGCTAAATGAATTTTGGTGAGCTGTAGTACATTAAGTGGAGATAATCAAGAGAGTCACAGCAAAAGGGCACTCCAGCTTCCTGTATGAATATATGTGTATATATATAGTTACATATATTGATACATATCATTATTTTAGGCACTCCCAGATGGTAATCTGCTTCAAAATTTCCATCTCAAAAAGTTTTATTTCTTCCCACTGGCTACAGGAAAAACTCAATTAACTGGATCAGGCTTCATGTGTAATTGTTTGACACCTGTATTATAGCAGATAAATATCCGTATTTATCTGGTAGATATGTTGAAAACAAATCCTCTTCAGGGTTTTCTTCAGCCAAAGAACGTTTAAACACATGTAGTGAGATATAGATGTGCCCTTGGTGCTAAACATGCAAGGCAGAGATGGAAGGGGTAAGAAAAGGAAAAAGTTAAATAACTCCATCACTCAATGGGAATGAAAACATAACAAATCTGGGACTTGAGAACTGGCAGCTGCTTTTGAAACACTCTCTTTCCCCTTCAATGCTGTAAATTGGTACATATATTATAAATAAATATACAGAAAATATATAAATATTGAAAAATAAATAAATTGTAATTTGATACAGGTCCAGGGAATCTAAAAAGTTTAAACATGGTGATCTAGTCACTGGTCTTGAAAGCTGTTCAGTGTAAAACTGGAATTTTGATAGGTGGATTTGCTCCAGGTGGATCTCATGAGCCCCATCAGGAGAGTTTTCACTGCTGAGTCTTAGAAATACAGAATTATTAATGCTGGAAAAGACCTCTAAGATTATCAAGTTAAACCATTAAGCCAGCACTGCCAGGTCCACCACTAAACAATGATCCAAGTGCCACATCTACACGTGCAACTAATGCAGAGCCAGGACCTGACTGTGACCTTCCAGGAACTAACAGAGGTTTATAAGAAAGATGAGGAGAAACTTTTAGCAGGGTGTGTTGTGCGAGGACAAGGGGTGATGGTTTTAAGCTAAACCAGAGTTGATTTGGTCTAGATATGAAGAAAAATACAAAGAGGGTGCTGAAACTACGGCACAGGTTGCCCAGAGAGGTGGTGGATGCCCCATGCCTGGAAATATTAGTCAGGTTGGTAGGAGATCTAGGTAACCTGGTCTAGTGGAAGATGTCCCTGCCAATGGCTGGGCTTTGGACTAGATGACCCTTAAATGTCCCTTCCAACCCAAACCATTTAATGATTCTACAGTACTTGCTTCTCCCAATCAGTGTCACAGCAGTAAAATGCAATGCCAGGAAACTCCATCCTCTGATGCTTCTCCTGCACCCAAGGCAATAAACTGGCCCCAAGACAGTAAAAATATGACTGTCAATTTATCCCCTAATGAAACTGTGCCAAGGCAAGAGCCACAGGGTGAAGCAGGGGATGGTGGTGGAGGGAGGAACTAAACTGCCTGCTCACTTGAAATAAAGCAGGCGAGATTACGAGACTCATGTACAATTCTCCACGGTCCCTAAAGTCTCTTGCAAAAAGGTAGAAATGAACTAATTTATTAGTAAAATCACATCAGGGGCAGTAATTTCATGTTAGTGAATTTACATGTAATAACATTAGATTTCCAGCCCTCCATATCAGCACACTGCGGCCCTCTTGGATGATGAATGAGCTGCCTAAAGAAAGATGATAGTTTGATTGTTTTCACAGTGAACGGATCAGCATTTTAATTTCTTGCCTCTGTGTTTATTGCTTATTTGGCCCCTTGCTCAGCTTGTAAAAACTTGGCTAAATGGAAATGAATAAATGTAATTACTGCGGGTGACAGTGGTAATCTGTGTGGGTTTTTCATATTGCCTTTGCCAACGTTAATCTAATCACTAGAGAATATGTGTCACTGCACAAATACACTGACAGAAAGCAGAGTCCTCCGTCTGTGCCAAGGATGTGGAGGCTAGAAGGAGCCCCTGCTGGTGGGGGTCTGTTCCTGGGACAAGGCTTTAATACTCTGACCCATAGATGATGCATATCATCACTTATATATACCCCACATCCTGCCCAGGAGGAACAGCAGCAGTAGAAGCCAGTTCTGGAACTGAAAGCAAGTTTTTCCCAAATATTTTTGCTGTTTGGATCTCTCCAAGAGGCTTGACAGTATCTCAGGTGTGTTATGGTCACACCTCAGATGATATTTGTCTCCTTCTTCTCTGCCCAGAAGCTCTGCTGTGTAAATGTCTGTCTTATCCTGGGTATGGATGGCACAAACTTTGCAAAGCCATGAGTCAAGGACTGGGACGCTTTTTTTTTTCACAGTAAGAGGTAAAAAAATGTACATGAGAATAACAGTTCTGTTGCCTAAGGCTTTGTTGGGCAGCGGCCTGAGGAAAAACATCTGGTACCTGACAGAGTGCAAGGACGTGAATTTATGGGGATATCATCTCCATGTTATTATCAGGCAACAGGAATTCATAGAAATTAACTTATTTTGCAGATATTGAGCAAGAAGTGAGATTCAGCTCTAGGTCCAAACATCTACATTTAAATACATATACACCTGCACAGGTGTATAGATATGATCTGTGTGTTGAAGCACCCATTCTAATCAAAATAAGTCACAATGGAATTCCACAAATGGATTTCAACTGTCTTTGTAGTTACTTATATAATGCCATTTTAAATATCTGAGAGATATTTAAAAAGAGAAATAAAAAGAGAAATAAAAAGAGAAGTATCTGATTGTCATGGGCCCAGAAGACACAACACAGGACTTAAGGGACACCTCTACCCTTCTCAGGAGACAGCTGGCAGTCTGTAAGGACAACCTCCTCCTACACTTAGGCAACAGAGACCAGGGGGTTATTCAGTTTCCCTGTGTATACTTAGGGATAAGCTGAACTGCTCTCCCAACTTCATATTGGTCTTACTGGACTACAGTGGGTCTGTAAATTTGTAATTGTCTCTTCATAAGGCCATTTGTGCTGTCTCAGACCACTCCAGCTGGCATCCAGCTGATAGTCCCAAAGAGTGAAAGTGAGAAAACTCCTGGGTTGAGATAAAGACAGTCAAAAGCAAAGACTTTGCTCGTGACCAAAGCAAAACAAGGAATTCATTCACACTTCCCATCAATGGGGAGATGCTCAGCCATTTCCAGGAAAGCTGGGCTCCATCACTCATAGCTGTTACTGGGAAGGACAAACACCATAATTCTGAACATCTCCCATCCTCCCTCCTCCTTCACCCGGACTTTATTGCTGAGCATGGCACCAATCCAGTCTGGAATACTGGGTCAGTTGGGCTCAGCTGTCCCAGCTTTGTCCCTTCCAAAATTCTTTTGCACACCCTGACTACTCACTGGTGCAGCAGTCTGAGGAGCAGTGTTGACCCTGTTGAAGGTGCTGCTCAGCAGTAACTAAACCATCCCTGTAGTATCAGCACTGCTTAGGTCACAAATCCAAAACACAGCCCATTCCAGATACTATGTGGGTCATTTGTGACTGGTCTGAGCACTGTGTGTGTCCAGCATGGTGGATTGAAGGAAGCTGGCTTGCATGGACAGCAGGAAGACCCAAACCTGTTCATGGGTCTTTGCAGTGTGCCAACTAAAAGATTTATGGGGGTTGAACAGAAAATAAATAGTGTTAGTCATGAGACCGCAACCTCAAAACATCAGGAAACATCAGGAAGTTTAATGCTGTGAATAATTCCTCTCTGTCCCATCATCATAAACACTGATGATGTTCTCAGTGTTGTCCAAAAATTGTATGAAAATCGGGCTTGTGCCCAGGGAAATTATAATCAGAATAGTCACGAAAAGAAATAGAGAATGCTGGCGCTTATTGCAATTGTAATTCCAAACCCAAGGGTGATTTGGTGAAGCATTTCTGCAAGTTAATGATACATGATCTTAATAACTGCATCTCTTGCTTAACTCAAGTGAGATGGATAACATAACATAGCACAACACCCTGTAAAAATTCATTCATAGGATGAATGAATCTGTGATTGGTTCTTTCCTTGGTGTGAAAGGACAGGGAGCCAAAATTAATGTAACAGATCTTGGACATTCTAAATATCTACAACTGGCTCTTCCATGTCCTATTCCCCAAATTGCACACATGTACACAAAACACATGCAAGATAAGGCTGCAATTTAAATTTACAGAAGGCACAAAGGCGACATCTGTACTAGTAAATAAAACTTTTCCAGGACACTCTCTGCCCTGGAGCCATTTGGCATTGTCTGGATGGGACTGTATGATTAAACTCTCCTAGACCTTCAGAATAATGTGATCACATGCAAACTGCCCACTGGGAATTGTTGCATCTCAGAATGGCTTGGGTTGGAAGGGTCCTTAAAGACCACCTGGTTCCAACCCACCTGCCATGGCTAGGGAAACAGTTCATAGCTGATGCTAGCTCCTCAAATATATCCAGAAATTAACTAAGAAGGGCTCAGTTCCCTTGTCTAAGCTACATTGGCAGCAGCTCCAGCTCCACCATGGTGATGACCATTGCAGATGCACTGAGATAGGTGCATGAGATTATTTCTGTACTGCCTGATAAAAGGAAACAGCAGCAATTCTGGGATCTGAAATTTGGCTGTCTAGGAATAGTTTTAACCATGAGATTACCTCCTTGTACCAAAGTTCAGCCAGGAATGGCTCTTGCCTTCACCTCTTCTCTGTCACCTCTGACATCTGCAACTGTGCATTTCTTAACCACTCTCCTTAAATACAGCCACTTAATGGCTTAAGCTGAAAGTGGGTAGAATTTCATTGGATATTAGGAGGAAATTCTTCCCTGTGAGGGTGGTGAGGCCCTGGCACAGGTTGCCCAGAGAAGTTGTTGACATCCAGTCCCTGGAAGTGTTCAAGGCCAGGTTGGACATGGCTTGGAGCAACCTGGGATAGTGGAAGGCAACCCTGCCCATGGCAGGGGGGGTGGGATGAGATGATCCTTAAGGGCCTTTTCAACCCAAACCATTCTGTGATTCTATTATTTATACACTTCTGTCGCTATCTTTTTTTGTTTTCTGTAGGTCAGCACTGCCTGGATGAAGCCCCAGGTATCTCAGCATCTTCAGTGCCACCACTTTGGCTGTTTCTGAGCACGTTCCTCAGATTTCCTAGTTCAGTTCTGCACCTCCCAGTGCTTTAAGGCTGACAGCCATTGTTGGCAGAGACAGAGGTTCACATCTTTGTCAGATTTACAGCTCTGCTCAGAATCCCTCCACGCAACACCTAAAGGTTATGCTGCCACTTATGCTGCCTCAGCTATTTCACTACACCTCTTATCCTCACTTGGGTTTGTTTGACTCACTTAGACTCTTTTGTACTTTCTTCTGCCTGTTCCATTCACAGTTTATGCACCAATTTAACTAAATCAGATTAGAAACCAATTTAGTTAAATCAGTGCAAACCCCTTGGGTAGAACCAGATGGAGAATACCTTTAATTGATTTAATGTGAGTCAGGATTTTTTTAGTTGATCTGCCCTATTTTCTTGTTGATGTGTACCAGCAATACTCCACCATCAACATGAACGTGGTCTCTCACATCTACAAAGTGGGGAATTTGTCCATGAGAAAACAGATCTGTTTATGTTCCCAAGGTATTTGAATATAAGTTTTCTCTTTTGCTGCCTTCTCTGATTAAAATAGTCCATATTTTCAAAATACAATGATTCATATGAAGAGGTGAGAGGAGCCAGAGGCTCTGGAGGATTGTAATGGCATAGAAAGCCAACACTGCAAATACAGTGCATGCCACAAGTGACTTGGAAGCTGTAACTATTCTTCTAATAAAAAAAAAATCTGAAAATTTATTCCATTTCACACTGTCACCATTCCTACACCATTCCATTAACCAGTCTGGGAGGAAAGCCCAGGACTAAATACACAACAGGGCTGCAAGGTCCTTCCTGCAAGTTCCTCCTGAGCAGAGGCTGAGAGAAGCTGGAGTGGGGAAGGAATCCACCTGGCTGCCCATGTCCCATCTGTGGACAGAGATCCTTGTATCCCATGTTCTATCCGTCATGGACACTAAATTATTCTGTATGAAGAGACAGTCAATAATTCTAAACTAATGGAATGTGGGAATTGAAATTGCAATCATCTGCACATCAATCTAAAGGGGCCTAAACTTTGTTGTTTCATCCAATGTTAAACAAAACTGAATTAAAGCCACTTTAATTCTGAATGAGAGAGTCCACACGGTGTTTTAATTTAGTTGAACTAATCCACTTCTAAAATTAATTCAGATTAATTTTCCTCAGTATCCCTGAGCAGATCTGCAAAGCTGCCTGAGGGAGTTGGGAGCAATTTCCCTGTACATGGAAATTGAACGAAATAGGCTTCAGTCCAATGGCAACTCCACAATAATGCCTTGTTTCAGCACTGTTGTTCCAGAATTAAATAAAGAATCATTCCAGATTATCTGTTGTGCTCTACGCCCTCATCCTGCCTTCCCTCACAATAATTTCCTTAATCCCAACAACATGCAAATTGAACCATAAGGTATCCAAATCCCCCATTAAATTCTTCTCCGCAAAATTAAATGACAACATGGCGAAGAAATTTCTGTTCCAATCATTTTTAAGGAAAAATTCCTTCCAAATTGCAAATAAACATGCCTTCACTCAGAAGGGCTTTGAATTTCAGTGGATCTGGGGCTAATTGGAACCCTGAAAACCAGCCAGAGTCAAAGTGAAACTCCTCAGTGTAGCTTATGTTGGGCTAAATGTAGTGAGATAAATATGTGTTAAAAACAAAGAAATAAAAAGGAAATCAACTGACTTTTAAGAGTTGTAATACTCTGGTTTTTATTAGTACGAGAGAGTTTGGATATATTCACCAAAGTAGTACATTGACAGGAACATTTTCTTTGTATATAAAATTGCAATTAAGTCCATGTTTTTATTTCAATTTAATTTCTTCCTGATTTCTTATTACTTCTTAAATATTTCTTCTTATTTTTCTTTTTCTGATGTTTTTTAGAAAAAAACTAATAGGAAAACTGCTTTTCTGCATGTCATTTTTATAGCAAAATTATTTCTTAGCTTTATTTTTCTCTGGAAATTCTCTTTTTGAGACAACAAAGCCATTTAAACTTTTGGGGATAAACTTAGACTACAGCCCATAAGAATCCTAAAGCATGTGAAAAACAATGTTCAGCACTTTGTACTAACACGGTGCTGCAACTTGTGAACTCCTGATAGAATTCTCACTTTGAGGCAGCCAGTTTTGGAAAATCAATAATCAGGCAGCAGGAGGACTTGCAGGCACAAACAGAGCTTTATTTTCAACCCTGGGAAACGGAATTTACTGCTGAACTTCTTCACTAAAAACAGTGACTTGAAGTCATAGTCATCAATGAGTCAGGTGAAAGTATTTACCGTGTTTTCGTCACTTCTCCTTTCTCTTAACATGGTTGTTTTTCTTTGTTCAGTGTATAAAATGGACATATTTAAAATAGGAAGGCTTCAGATGCCTCTTGCAATCTGGATGAGAAAAAGCTCCGTGTTCCACTTGGATAGTCTGGAGGGACAGTTGTGAGAGAGAGAGTACAGAAGGGAGCTTGTTACAGCAAATAAACTGATATTAGAATGTAAATTCTTCTAATCTATTCATTATCTCTTTCTGAGACGGAGCTGTTAGAGGAGTGGGTGGAAAAATGTCTATTTTTGTTAAATGTCCTGTTGGTGGCAGCAGTTACAGTACATTTAATCCAGCAGCAAAAATAAGAACCTGTTCTGGCCAGGTATCAGGAGAGTTTGCAGGCAGAAAGGTGATCTCAGGTGACAATTTAAAAAAAACAGATGATTTTGCTCTGGCTTCAGCAGTTCAGTTTACTCTAAAATACAGGGAAAGGAGTGGGGGGGAAATCAAAATAAAAAGCTGTCCCAGGAACACTGTAAGGGAAAATTTTGGGTGAGAGTAAGAGCTGGCAAAGCTGGGCAAATAAAAGATAATTTGAGAGCTTGGTCTGGGGAAAGTGATGGACAGTGAAGATTCAGAGGGAGAAAGGGCAGGAGGCAGGGGTGGAAACAGGCATCACTGAGTTTAGTGATTAAGGAGGAAATCTCATCCTTTTACCTATCTTTCAAGCAGAGGAAAAAAAAACCTCACAGAAAATAAGTAAAAACCTTTAATCTGTCCCATTTTTCTTGAGAGAACAGATTTTAGAAGCAGAGTTTTTCATACTTTGCTGCTGATTTCAGATGTCTCTGGGTTTAGACCACCAACTGGGGTTGATGTCAAGAGTGGCTGCCTTTGTCAGGATTTGTTGTGGACACCCACACTGGAATTGCAGCATCTTTAAATCAGATGGGCATACAGTTATTGAAGCTGATCCTGAAAACAGTGTAGAGATTAAGAGAAATAATTTGCAGTGTCTGTAGTGATAGGACAATGTGTCGACAGTGGTTTAAAACTGAAAGACAGTGGGTTTAGATTGGAGATAAAAAATAAATTATATGAGGAGGGTGAAGAGTCACTGGCACAGGTTTCCTAGAGCAGCTGTGGCTGCTCCATCCTTGGAAGTGTTCAGGCCAGGTTGGATGAAGCTTGGAGCAACCTGGGATGGTGGAAGGTGTCCCTGGCCATGGCAGGGAGTTGGATCTACATGATCTTTAAAGTCCCTCCCAACCCAACACATTCTGTTGTTCTATGGTCTATAATATCAGTCACTGCATGTCCTTCCTACTAATTTTGAGTCAGACACCTCACCATGGACAGTGGTTTTGATTTAGTGGCTTCATTCATTGCAAAAGAGGATGAGTAGTCCAATTACAATTTTTTCTTTCATCAGCATCTCCTCTCAGAGGCCTGGGATTTTCCTGTCCAAAGGGGAGACCGGAGGGTGTAAGGATAAAGAAGGAGTTTGAGGGAAGAAAAAGAGAATCTTGTACTAGAGGCAGAGTTATGAGGTGGTCTACACCATTTTATGGATTAGGAGCAGATCCTGGTGATTTATTGGACTGCTGACACAACTTCCTGTGGATTAGATTTCTAATGCCAGTTTCTGCCTTGCAGGGGAAGAGTTTGTGCATTGGGGTCAGCACTGGGGCTCTGGAAGGGACCGGGGGAAGTTATTTTGTACCTGCAAGGTGCAAATCCTTTTGCACAGCCAACACTCAGCTGCGTAATCTGACTTTTCTTAAGCAAACATTCAGGAGTGCAAAGAGTTTTCAACATTTTCAGGGAGCCTCCAAGCTCCCCTTTGGCCTGCAAAGCTGGATTGTCTCCCTTACAGGCAGCAGCAGAGGTCTTTGGAAAAAAATGAGAAGAAAACAAAACAGACAAACCTCAAAGTCCCCAAGGGAATGAACAGAAATAAACATAGCCAATGTGGAAATCAGTGTTGATTCCTGCCATCACATTCTCACTCTGTTTGACCTCAGGAGCAGCACTGGCATGTACCAGAGGGCAGGGAGTAGAAAAAAAATAGGTGGGACACGTGACACGTGCAGTGTGGACATCTGATGTGTTTTAAAAAGCTCTGTGCCTTGAAGTTGTGAATATAAACCACCTCCTAATAGTTATATTAAACTATTATTTAGATAAGAAATAGGAGAGGAAGATCTTCCAGTGTGTAATGCCTTTAGTAAACCAGGATCTTAAGGGAGCATCCCCTTTTTTCATTCAGCGATTTTAACTACACACTTAAATTTCCAGACATCTGTGGCCCCAGATTATAGATCATTTCCCAGCTTTGATAGAACTAGCAAATTAAGGCTCAGATTATTGTAATCACGTTTATCTGCCTTAAACTCAGCCATCTGATCTCAGCTAATTCCCAAAGAGGACAGAGGTGTCTCCAATAGGCAAATTGTGTCACCTTTGATTCACATCTGTCCCAGGAGAGAAAAACTTGAGTCCAGAATCTACTGTAGTTGTCTTTATCTGGTGGCTACCTGGTTGCAGGGTCTTATTCTCCCTCCCCCTCCCCAGCTAATTCAGTTTGTAAAGTCTTATTAATACATTATATCATCCTTATATAATCCAGGTTGCTCTCTCCTCCTTCTCTAACTCTGTGCTGCATCTCCCACATTTGCTGGTGATGGAAATGCCATTTGCACTTCTTGCTTTTCCAGGAGAGGAGCTTGCATTCAGAGACACAGATATCCCTTGTAACCACTGTAGACAGAGAGGAAAGCACATCTTAATTTTGAAAGGCGTCATGTCTGTATTTGCCAAGCAAAACACTTCAGATTTGACGTTTAGGTAAAAAAAAAATTGGCGTTTCAAAAGGTCAGGAAAAAATATCTGTCCAGCTTGACCAAGATGCATATGAAAGTTTCAAATGTCAAAGTGTGGGTCAAGGCACAGAGACATTCTTGTGTCTTAAACAAGCAGCTAAATGGATGAACTGGGAAGAGGAGCATCATCTGTCCCATTAGCCGTCAGCTGCTGATCGCCCCAGGCCAAGGCAACATATTGGGGGACTTTGTTATATTTTCTTTTTCACTTGGCTGGTTCTGTTTGAGTCAGTGGTTCAGACTAATTACTAGAAAATAAATAATAAAATAAGTAAGAGCCTCAGCAGCAGTGAATATCTCTGCATACAGAAAGAAGTAGTTCAGGTCTCAACAAACTCAACCACAGAGACAGGAAATTTAGCAATAAAGTGAACAAGAACAATGAAAATGTACGTAACTTTGTTCTGTTTTTTAGTCACTTGATAAATGTCTGGACATCCTTAGAGTTACCATCTTCAATCTCAAAGAAAACAAGTGGTTTTTGTTGCCTTGGGCTCCATTCCTTGTTTTTTCCACAAGTGGCAGAGCAGTGCAGTGATGGTAGAAGAACTAAAGGTATTCAGACATAAATGAGTGATGGCATTAAACTTGGCTCACTTTAGTTTGTGCTAAAAATTAGGATGTCAGACCAAATTTCTTCTCCAGCACCTCTTTATGGTCAATGGAAAGAAATAGAAAATTTCTCAGAGAAATGTTTCTAATCCATTTTTCATATATATTTTAAAAAAGGATCAGTTGTCCTGTCCAAGAACTTTTACTTCTCATTATTGATTTTAGAAGATCTCTAGAAGTGTGTAGTGAACAGACAATAGAACAAACTCAGTAAAATGCTGATGATTGAAGTTTCTAGAAAAGTCAGCCATGATATAGAAAGTGTCAGAATTGAGAACTCTGGGAAATTTTCACTGGGACATATTCATCATTTGATATGTGGCAAATGAGCCCATATATATTTATTGAAAAAAATGGAACTCATTTGGGCCAAAATAAAAATAAAAAGTTTGCTAAATAATGGATAAACTAATGCTACTTTCCTTTCACTTTATGATGATGGGTTACATTTGGTTCCTGTTAGAGTTGTTGATTTCCTTTTTTGACGGACATTCAATATTGCTTAAATAATGCAAATAACTCTTTGTTTGTGTCTGTGCTACAGATCTCTCATCAGATTCTCATGCTTTGCCCCACTTAAACTGATTTCTAAACATGCAATAGGTAACTTATATTGCCAGAGACTTCGGTTCTAGAGATTAAATTATAAATTGAATAGCTCTGATGGCTGATGGCTCCATTGCCTGCCTGATGCAAGACACGAATCCAACAAAGGCAAAGCTGTTTCCAAAGCTGTGGATCTCTCACAAACATAGGTGGAACCAGGGGCTTGAGTTTACCATCATCAGTAGGACTAAGAATAGTTAAGAAGGTGTTGATTTGGGTATCTTGGCCAAGTACCACCTGATTTTGAGCCTCTGTTTCATACCAAGCTGCTCACCAGCAAGCAGCTGATGTCATTTTCAGCAGGGAAAATTGAATGAAGGAAGGTTTGAGGGAATTAATCAGATCACTGGAAATTTGGCATTAAATGGCATCGTATCATAACAATGAAAGTTTCCTTTCCAGAACCTGTTTTTGAAGATGTCAAACTTTTTTAGTTTAATTACAGAATTATGGAATCATTGAGGTTGGAAACGACCTCCAAGACCATTGAGTCCAGCCTGTGACCTATCCCCACCTTGTCACCACCCCAGAGCACTGAGTGCCACATCCAGTCACTCCTTGGACAGCTCCAGGGATAACGACTCCACCACGTCCATGGGCAGCCTTTTCCAATCCCTAACAACTCTTTCCATGAAAAAATTCTTCCTGATGTCCAACCTGAATCTCCCCTGATGCAGCTTGAGGCTATTTTCTCTTGTCCTGTCAATTGTTCCCTGGAAGAAAAGTCCAACCCCCACCTTGTTGCAACTTCCTTTCATGACTCTGTTTATCATCCAAACATTCCTGTGAACAAGGAAAATACTTTTATTTACTTCATTCGTATTCGGAACAACATTCAGGAGACCAGTAGGCTAATTTATTTCTTTTTCCCATGGTACTCATCTAATTAAAAGTGTATTTTTTTAATTTTCTTTTTCCAGAACTACAGTTTAAGTAAAAAGTTTTTAAACATTCCTGCAGATCTCAACTAATTTCATCACATGGAAATGTGGGGACTAAAGAAAAAGCAAATTGAGTTTCTAGTCTTGGAAAAAATATATGTATGGCATTATACAGTGTATATTTGTGGTCAAGAGAGCTGAAAAGACAGGCAAATAAATCTCTCTGGGACTGACCCCTTATTAATCACCCAAAACTAAGAATGTTTGGTCGGTCTTATTTGAATCAGAATTGGATTCGTACTCAAATGTAATGGATAGAAAGTGTGACATTAACAGCTTCTAAAAATGTTTATAGAAGTCTCATAATACCTCAACAAATGTATATTTTCAGTGTGTTCATTTTCTTCATGTTTCTTAACCTTATTTGACAGTTCCAAATAAACTTAGATCGTATTTGGAGGACTACAGACTAGCAAGTCTTGCTCTTACTTGAAGCTGCCTAGTAACAGAGAGCAGAAGTTTATTATGTGATATTTTCATTAAAATAAATCTTTCTGTGAAAATTTAAAATCTTCTTTAGGCTCTGTACTTATTTTCTATTGGAATAAGGAAAGAGCACATGTGAAAATGGCCACTCTGGGTGAGACATAGGTAGACAGAAGCACAGAGAGACAAACTTCAACATTTAGATAATTTTTGAAAATGGGTGATACCATTTTTAACATCCTTTTAACCATCTCACTTGGGGTCTAGTTTTCAGCCAAATCCTTCAAATGAGGGTTTATATATATGAGAATTCAATGCAATGAAGATAAAGATGACTGTAAAAGTTACAAGTCTTTGTAGCTGACCAGGATTTGATTAGCTAAAGCCACAATTTGTCAAAGACATTTAAGCTGATGGAGGGTAGATTTAGGTTGGATGTTTGTCCCTGTGAGGGTGGTGAGGCCCTGGCACAGGGTGCCCAGAGAAGCTGTGGCTGCCCCTGCATCCCTGGCAGTGTCCAAGGCCAGGCTGGACAGGGATTGGAGCAACCTGGGACAGTGGAAGGTGTCCCTGCCCATGGCAGGGGGTTTGGAATGAGATGATCTTTAAGGCCCCTTCCAACCCAAATGATTCTGTGATTCCGTGAAGGAAAAAAAACCCAACCAAACAGAAGTGATCAGATTTGTAAAGCTTTTGATCCATATTTTCATCCATGTTTGATACCAGAGACTGTCAAGTGAAGGCAGAGAAGGAGGAAGAGGCAATGAGAGTTTTGACTGCTAAGGCTGTATTTCTACCAATAAACCAAACTTGACTGGTATCCTACGTAGTCACCCCCAATCCCAGTCACAGTCACTGTGAAAAGTACTGTCAGAGAGAAATTTAGCCCAGACCAGGGGTGCACCACTCTCTGGAGAAGCCTATCCCTTCCCACAGATTATGGAGGGAGCCCACGACTGCTCCGCATCTAAACAGGAGCTGCAGTCAAACTCCATGAATGAGGACCATGATGTGCCAGCAAGCTGCAGTCTTTGAGGGCTTTAGTCCTTCCACTGTCATCAGAATCGATTATATTACTGAATAAATCAATTAAATGCTGTTTAACCCCAACAGAAAGAGAGAAAAAGTCCTTTGTGAGAAGGAGACTGGAGTTAAGGTTTTTCCATAGGAAAATTATGGCTGGACTCCAAGCTGTTTTATAAGTCTGATTTGTTTTTCCTCGCATGTTCTTCTGGTACATTCATCTGCTTATTTGTTTAACGAATGCGGTGCTGGTGAGAGATGCTGGATTGATGCCTTGGGGAGAACAAAGTCCTTTATTTGTCCCCAGGCGTGCTAGAGCAGTGCTCCACACCCACGTGGCTTCCCTCTGACCTGAAAGGACCACCTTTAAGGGGCAAAAAGGGGTTTAGCTTCCCGGGCCTTTTGAAACCTGCCCTTTCCTCTGGATCTACCAGCAAGGGACGTAGGGTCATTGGCGCTTATTTTTACAGACAAGGGCACACTGTCAAGGGTTTCAGTTCACATCCACAGCTTGCTCGTAAATTTTGTTGGCCTTGAAACCTCACAATAGCAGGATTTTAATTTTTTTAAAGGCAACTGCTGGCTAGGCTGGCAGTACTTTTTTTCTCAGAGTCTTCTCTGACCCTGTTTCAATTCAGGAAATCATAAAGGTCATGAAAATAGTAATAATAATAATAATAATGATAATAAAGAAATTATGGCAAGAATGTTAAAACTCACTCCACAGTTGTCTAGACCTCATTTCCTCATACAAGTGACTACAAACCTCAGTAAAAAGAAATATTTTATGCCATGCTTTGCTCTTAGCTGGGCTCCTTTATCTCTCAGAACAGTTTATTGTCTTGAAGGTGGTTTGCTAAAGTTAGCACACACCTCTGACTGTTCCCCTTCACTTGTGACATTAAAAACCTCATGTAATATTCCTTACCATCAAAAAATCATCTTTCAGGCAAATATTTATATTTGACAACACCCCAATGCTCCCTACCAAGGCCTTGAAAAAGCTTCTTCAGGAGACAGGGAGGAGGATGGAGAGAGAAAAAAGAAAGAGAGAAAAGAAGGTAAACTTCCCAAACCATCTTTGACGAATTTTTGGAAAATATTATTTTTTAAATTTCCTTTATCATTGGCTAAAGGTTGTTGGAACATGGAATGTTGTCAGTCTGAAGTACCTATGGGTGAAATCTTTTCTGAACATGGGTCCCAGGCTCTGCTTTGTAATTTGGCTCAATAAAGGGTTTTCATCCTGAGATTTGGAGTCCCCATTTCACCCGAAGGACAAACTCCCAACAGTGGGAAGCAGGAACAGAGTCCTAAACATTTTCTTTCTTGAGTGAAAACCACCTAAGCTCCACCAGTGCAGATTACCCTCCTCTGGCATCTCTTCTTCAAAGGAGGGGAGGTTGCTTTGAAAACAATATCTCGAATCTCATGCTGGTTAAGAGATAAACACACTCACTGTGGGTCTTTTTCAGTACTTTGGGATGCTGAGGAACTCCTGATGATGAGCATGTGCTGGTTCCTACTCTCTCTGTATGAACAAGTCTGAGGGCTTGGAAATCCAGAGCTCCACGGGTAAATCTGTTCCAAGTGGTATCTGCAATACCTCATTAAAAAAACTGCAAAATCAGAGCTGCTGAGCCTTCCCCTCTTAATGTACTTCTTTACTGAGTGTGTCAGGAAGCATCTCCCATTTTAATATTTGATAAATATAAAGAGATAGGAGTGCTGCAAAATACTTGATATCACTCATTAACAAATCTAGGGCATTCTCCTCAAATTATCACCCTGTGCCCTCCCTTCATCTTTTCTCTTTCCACCTCACCCCCCAAGAAGCAAGCCAGGAAATTTTCCACAGGAAATTGCTGTTATTTCTGTTATCATTATTGGTATTTCTTCCCCCTCCCTCCTTCCAATCAGGAGTGAAAAGCCAAAGGACGGCGAAGAGTAGTTTCCCTGGAAATCCAACATTTGGGGTGCTCTGCCATCGATGCCGCTTTTTGAATACCCACCCCTCCAAATGTGTTATCATTAAAACTTCATGGCTATCATTTTATTTATTTATTTATTTATTTATTTATTTATTTATTTATTTATTAGCAGCACCACCCCCCCTCTGCTCGGCAGAGCTTCCTGCCTTTCCGATTTCAGCAGCGCCTGACCCCATTTCAGTCAATTTTCCATATCCTGCCTGTCTCGTATCCGCCGAGGGAACACACTGATGCTGTGTTTATGTTAATTTTATGCTCTCTGAGTTGTGTCTGTTATTCAAAGCAGTTGAAGCAGTTATTGCCAGTAATCTTATTTCTGCGCGAGCCCCCAGGGCAGAGCAAGCCTCGGAGCCGGTCCTGCAGACCGTGTCAGAGCCATCACAGCCTGCTGGTAAATGGCAGCTCTTTCCTGCAGAATCTGATATCAGTTACTTGGCAAACACAGTAATAAAATGAAACAAATCAGATTTTCAAGTAAATAAACCAGACTTCAATGGCAGCAACAATGGTCAGGACAACAGGATTTTAATAAGTGATGCTATACAGGGGAAAATATTGGAGTGCTGCAGCCCTTCTTCTTCCTGCAATCCCCCTGATCCAACCCAAAATTGCATGCCTGAACCTTTGCAGAATGAAAGCAAACAAAAAAGAATACCAGCAGGGTGGAGTCTGCTTTCCCCATTGGTAAAAAGGGATGATGGCATGATGGCATGTGTGGAAATTCCCCTGCCAAGGTGCTCTGAGCTGTTGTGCTGGGTAGCAGAAGAAGAACGTGAATTTTTATTCCTGGTTCTCTGCTCCATAATATCCATGGGTCATTGCATAAGACCAAGGGAAAGGTGTTGACCTTTTGTTTGGAAAAGCCAGGATTAATTCATGGCTTTGCCACCATTTTCTTGGGCATGAGGAGTTTAAGGATGGGTTTTGCAGGGTCCATCACATTTTCAATAAGGCTTTACAGCAAGCAAACTCACCCCCTTCCTTGGTGCCTTCCTAAAAGACAGATAACTAGCAGATAGAAAAGGTGTTTTATTCTAAAACAGCAGTTAGACAAAAACTTGAAATTCTGCATTTTCAGATAGCCTTGCCTTGGAAAGTATTTAAAATTTTGTCAGAAAGCCAATAGCTGGGGAAAAAAAATTGAATTCCGGCCAATATTCAGTTGCCAAAAATGGAAGCCATTTTTCTCATAAGAACATTTCCTATAGAAAACTCCAATTTAAGAAACATTTTTCAACAAGAAGACATTTCAAATGGAACATTTTCATGTTTTTCTACTGCCATCAACAGCACTCAGCTTTTATTGTGCAGCTTAAGGCCATGTTTGCAGCATACTGTGCTCTTTAGAAACTTGCCCAGTTTCATTGAGTCCTCAATAGCAGCAGGAGCTCTCATATATAAATTTATATCTCTGTATATACATAAATGAAACACAAAATTCTGCATTTAATGTCTACATACTATAGTTTCTCATCTGTCAAAACTGATTAATAATGCTTCTATTTCATTACTCAAGTAATTTTTCAACTTTTCTGAAAGTGTCTGTTTTCTGTTCTCTATGCTACCTGAATAGCAGAAGTTTTAATCTGATATCACTTTCTCCTCATATTTTGTAAATCTGATGCAAGCATTTGGAACTTTAGTTTTTTCTTTTAAATCACACAAAACCGAAGGAAACATTCAGATCACCCCTGCCCTCTTCCTGGAGCAATCTGGCTGATATGTCTGATGGTAAATTAAATATTCCCTGACTGATCACTGTCCCCAAAGCAAATTTATGATGTTTAGCCACATTCATTATTAGAATTTTTAGTCCCCTCTGTGTGCACCCTCACAAAAGGGGATGTTGAAAAAGGGCATGTTTGAAAATTTTCCTGGTCCAGGAACTGTGAGCTTTAAAAGTCAGAGAAATTTCCTCTAACTCTTTAATTGTATAGCACACACAATGCCTCTGCTTTTTGGTCTTCCCCGAGCCATAATTTTTGAGGATAATCTTTCCGTTTTCAGCTATGTTTGGATCAATTTCTTATGGAGGTAAGAGGCTTTGCACATCCAAAGAACAATGGAGCTGGGGAAGGGGCTGGAGCACCAGGAGGGGCTGAGGGAGCTGGGAAAGGGGCTCAGCCTGGAGAAAAGGAGGCTCAGGGGGGACCTTGTGGCTCTGCACAACTCCCTGACAGGAGGGGACAGCCAGGGGGGTCGGGCTCTGCTCCCAGGGAACAGGGACAGGACAAGAGGAAATCACCTCAAGTTGTCTCAGGGGAGATTTAGATTGGATTTGGGGGGAAAAAAAAAAGCATATATATATATATGTGGTTTATATGTATGTATGTATGTATAAATCTGGACTAAAATTATTTTGATAGTCTTTGTCAATGCTATTTCTCTAGTGAAAATAAAACTTATCATGATGTTGATAAGAGCAGAATTGGGCCACTTAAACTTTTTGCATCAATCTTTGACATCATTCTCAAAGGAGGTGATGTCTGAAAACACGCAAATACATCTATGGTCCTGCATCCCATATTACTTTTATATTTTGGCAATTCATATAATTCATCATGAAATTTAGAAAAAAATGCCTTCTGAATCTTCTTGCAGTTTTTTCATTAATAACATTTACATGTGTAAACACAAATATAAATACAAATACAGCATGGGCATGTAAAACTTTGACTACATTTTCAAGTATCCATTGGCAGGGAAGCTACTTTTTAATATTAATGACAAATTGCTAGATTTATGATCTCCTAAAAAAACAGAGCTTTCTGTTTCTTTATATATTTGTTTTGACTGTTTGGAAGCATTTTAGGCTAGGAAAATGGGTATTTATGGGTGTCCTTCTTCTCACAATTCATGTGAAGGGGTCCTGTTGTGCAGCATTGAGGATGGTGGTCACCGTCCACCTGACAGGCAATTCCTGGAGGTTTGGACACCTGGCACCTAAACTAAGGGACAGATCTTCAAAATTCAAAGAATCCCGGGTTGGTTTGGGTTGGAAGGGACCTTAAAGGTCATCGAGTTCCAACCCCCATGCTGTGGGTAGGGTCATTTTCCACTAGATCCTTATAGCATGGAAAGTGGCTCCTAGAAGTGGGATGGAGGATCTCAATGAACTTAACTGAGCTGAAGCCAACAGCTGTCGGGATAGTCTTAAATCACCAGGCTGTTCAGGATTTATCTTTTCTTGTTGAGACAATATTTAGCTTTTTGACTGATGAAGCTGCACCAGGAACAGGAAAGGAAGGGACAATGTGTGTATAGAAGTTTAACATCCCTAAAGCCCTTCTGCAGCTAAGGGAGAGAAACCAAGCTGCCACTTGGTCTCCATTGTAAAATATGTGTCTAAGCCTGGTGGAATAAGCAACCCCTTGGAGATGTCCTCTACAGCATCCTCATGGTTCAACCCCGACTTGGGATGTGAAAGAATGCAATCGCTCGTGTGCCTGACACTGATTCTAATCCAGATCTGCTTTTTCCTTCCAAGACAAAAATTGAGTCTTGCCATTTCAAAGATGAATAGGCTAATGTCCCTATTACTTCTCAGTAAGTTGTTGCATCAAAGACATCAGCTTGTTTTAAACAGATGGTTTAAATTGCATACATTTTCCTTTTTTTTTTTTTAGAATCACAGAATATCCTGAGTTGGAAGGGACCCACAAGGGTCATCAAGTCCAACCCCTGGCCCTGCACAGACACCCCAACAATCCCAGCCTGTGCCTGAGAATGCTGTCCAAACTCTCCTGGAGCTCTAGCAGCCTTGGGGCCGTGCCCATTCCCTGGGGAGCTGCTCCAGTGCTCAACACCCTCTGAGTATCAGTTGTTTCACATTAGAGAGAATAATATGCTACACAGCACTGTGACAGGCCAGCCAGCTTCACTGTTTCCAAAAATTAGCCTCTTTAGAGCATTGTTTCCTTGTCCCAAAGATATTTAGGGCAGTTGTCTTTAAAGAACTTTCTCTTCCATCCACTGTGGATGTCCCATTAGAACTCAAGTTTTCACAATTGGAATAAATAGGTGAACTGTACCGCCAATGCAATCATTATTATAGTCAAACAAAGGGGAAAAAAGAATCTCCAAGCCTGAAATTTTAACTCATTCTTTCATATAGAATCTGGATTAACATTCCTGGATTACTCCAAAGAACCTGAATTATGTCAATCGCACCGACATCAGCAAGAGTATTGTTTATTTCCTTATTAATGAAATCCGACCAGGGCTTGGAATAACCTGGTCTGGTGGAAGATGTCCCTGCCCATGGCAGGGAACTGGAACTAGAGGATCTGTAAAGTCTCTTCCAACCCAAACCATTCTATGTTTGCATGATTCTAACACGGGAGTTTTAAAAATCAGCTCTTCACCTTTAGATCCAAATAGCTGTATGTCCTTCTCAGCAGCAGGAAAATGGAAAATGAAAAAGATAAACCACCCTGTTAATGTTAAAAAATGGTAATAACTTCAAAAGAGACAGAGATTTTCTCTTATATTGAATCCCATAAAAATACATTATTTTGCTCACTCTCTTCCTCTCCAAAGGGTTTGATATTTGCCATAGACTTAACATTAGTATTCAGAGGATTATTAAATATTGTTTCCTTCCTGTTTCCTCTTAATTTGGCTGGAGGTGCAATGATCCAAGTGAATTGGAGCATTAAATTCATAAAAAGAAAGCACATCCCTGATTTCCCTCTGCTGAGACAGAGTACACACACGTGCACGCACATATACACACATGCACATGTGCACACAGACACACTGTTTTAAGTCCCAAATATTGTGCTGAAACCTCTCTCCCTCACATATAGGCTTGAGAAGAATTTAGTGCTAAATAAATGCTGCCTCAAACCAGGCAAGATAAAACATAAATCATTGCATTAAAAACCTCTAACAAGTCTATCTGCTTTTTGAAATGACTGGGAGATGAAAGAGAGGAGTCTCATTTAAGAAGGCCCAGCGGAACAGTTCTGCATTTATATAGCTGTTATCAAAAGCAATTCATTTGGAGATCAAATAGACTGACAGATAGGACAAGCAGGGGATCACTACTGCCTTCAGGCAGCCAAAAGCAAGGATGGTTTCCCAGTACCATCACTAATATTGGGTCTAGTCAATGCTCATGTCTATTATGGCTCGCAGTAACAGCCAGCTGAATGTTAATATCCACTCCTTGCACTCCAGTCCAATTTGTAGCTGAGGGAATAAATAGTCTACACCCCTTCCTCTGAGGTTTTTTTCCTTCACTTTCTCTGGTAGGAGTAGCTCCTTTTGTAATCATTGTGTGTCTGCTACAGATTTAGCTCTTACAAAGGCAAGGCCACTGAAGACAAGAAAACAAGATGATGGACTTGGCAGTGTCCCACTAACAGTGTGCTGTGCAGGGACAGCACCTCCCTTCCTTGTGTGCTGGAGCCTTTCTGCTGCTTATTGGCAGAAAAATCCCAATTCTGTTGTCTCCTTTCACAATGACAAGAACAGCTCTGCATCAGCCCAAGGCTGGCTGCAGTTTCTCCAGTGCAGCAATTCAGCAATCATAAGGAAAACCTACTATTTCCTCCCCCAAAACACCACTCTTACCAGTGGGGTAAGCATGAAGACTTATGTTGATTTTAGCCTTAGTTTACAGTGCTAAATAAGTGAGGGTGAAGGAGTTTTAAGTTTTTTACCTCTTTTTTATCTGGTTTTACCTGATTTTTACCTTTTAAGTTCTTTACCTGGTTTTAAGCTTGGGTATCTCAGAAATCACTTGTGATTACACAGTTTAGTATATTTTCTTTTTTTTTGTCTAGTGCAAGGTGTCTCCATCCATGGCCAGAGGTGGAATCAGACGGGCTTTCAGGTCCCTTCCAACCCAAATCATCCCATGATTCTATGAAATCTCCTTGAAATGAAACTGTCTCATCCACACTGCATCAGTTACAGCTTCCGAGGGTCCCAAGAGACGCCTCCATGGCCCTAGAACATGAATATTATTTTCTGTTGGGTTTGTTGGTTTTTTTAAAGGGTGGTCTGCCTCATGGCCACAGTGATGTTTTTACTGCCTCATGCTGAGAATATGTGCTGCATGCCCTGGGGTGTAGCAGGAAAGGAATTTGGGACTCTGCAGAATATAAATGGCTGAGGATACTGGTAACAGATTCTTCCCAACAAAACATGGCCACCATTACACCCCAGCCTTTATGACAGAGCTGAACAAGGGATTTGGGAACCACACAGAGAGTAAGGTGCAATTGCCTTGGAAAGTGAGATTTCAACTTTCTGACTGAGCAAAATAACAAGCCAGAATCAGCACAAATGCAATAAAAAAAAAAAAAATTAAAAATTGGAATGTGGCATGAGAGTGAATAGAGCATGTGGGGATGATGCTTTCCAACTTCTTTGCTATATCTTATGGTTGATCTTTTTTATTATTATTTTCTCTTTTTCATTTATTTTACATTGTCAGATGCAGCCATCACTGTATGGGAAGCACTGGAGACTTACCCAAGTTGTAATTCAATGTGTTCTACAGGAGGAAAGAAAAAAACAGGTAAGCTGGATAATTTTTCCAGGACAAAAGAGAGCTGGGTTTTGTGGAAGGAGGAGGAGACTAATGAATCAAGAGCAAGATAAAAAATGGGGTGGAAAATATGTGAAATGGAGTGCAACAGGTAAGGTAGAAGATAATACACTAATTCAGGTTTTAGGGCTTAATATTAAACAATACATACACATTCCTTACAGGCACTGAACCACCTTTAAAAATTAGCTTCTAAGTCCTTCAAAACATCGTGCTTCCAGGGCATAGCTCCCTACAAATTGAATAGACCAATGTATCCTGGAAAGGGATGTACAGAGGGTGAAGAGGGAGCACGGTAGAAGAGGAAAGACCATTCACTCTCTTTCAGTAAAAGGACCATGAAATAAAATAAATAGCTCAAGAGACAGCTTTGAAACATTCAAAAGGACTGTTTCTTCAAAGGACACTTCAGCAAACTAATGCACTCTTTGCTGTATGATATCAAGAAGACACTCAAAACTTATATGGGTTAAATAAAACAGCAGGACAAATAAATGGCAAGAAATCATCAAGGAATGTTAAATAGAAATAAGCTGAGCTGCAAGTCATAGGAGAGTAGAGGAATACACCAGGGACACACCAGCCTTTGCTGTCCTGCTTGTTTTGTTATTCCCTGGGCACTCTGGACACTTTTAGTCACTAGGCTAAGTGGCTCTTTGATGTGGACCAGCCAAGTTATTCTTCTGTCCCCATCACAAGACATTTTCCTGTTCTCTGCTGGGTCTTGCTCTTTGTTCCACAGCCCAACTGCCCCGCAGATAGTTCTCCTGCAGAGTTCTTGATCTGCTGACCTGAGAACCTATTCATGGGTTAGAAAAAAACCAACACCAACACCATCAACAAAACCAGGTCCCTCTAGTGCAGACAGCTCCATCGTAAGGAAATCCAGTGCAGAACTTGGATGCCAAACAAGATGGGATGAAACACTAATTATGGTAAGACTTTACAAAAAGGGCTATCTGCCCCCGTGAGAGTCCAAGCCTCCAAGCTAGTCTCTCGTGGAACAAAAGTAAGTTGTCAGATTTGAATAATTTCCCTGCATGTAGATAAATCCTCACATTTCTACATCCCCGCACCCCCGCCTTCCTCTTCCCCCCTCTCTTCAGTTTTGCAAACAAGGAAAGAAACACTAGGAGCTATTTCACTGGATAACCATGCAAATGAAACAGGAGATTTAAATGTCTTAGCAAGGAGATCAGAGACACAGTTGGAAACAGCTGTGAGGGGCACTGGCATGATTATAAGGGAATAGGATGGGTGCATTATTTGGCTTGGTGACTTCATTAATGATATTTGGCATCAGATGGTCAGCTGGTGTGAATCCGAAGAGCTCCTCTGTGCCTGCTTAACCCCTCTGAGGATTCACTTATTTGTCCTGAATATGGATTTCTACGTTTTTCTATTTTATTTTTTCTCCACTGTGTTGGTCTCCAGGCAGTGTTTTGAGATAAGAATTCAAGCCATGAGAAGATATTTTGTGAGATGGAACAAAACTCAGGGTTTATCTGTTGCCTTGAAGATTCTGAGGACTTATTAGAGACAAAACTTTGGGGTTTGTTTCAACTTACTCACCAGTAAACGAAATGTGGGAATACAGCATCTTTACACAGACTAACCCCCTAAATTGCCATTCTCTTGTCATTCAAATTTATAGCTAATAATGTATCAGGTGTGTCTTCTTGACCTCACAGCAATACCTGTGCAATATTCATTGAGAATTGTCACTTTTAAATTTCACGTTCTCTTTTAAATATTTCCTGAAATAAAATAAAAATCTGGTGGTTTTTCTTTGTTTTTAGCTATTTTTCCAGAGATATAGAAGTATTGTTCTGCTCCAGAAGCTCAAGACCTCTATGTACATTTATTGTTTTTAAACTGGAAGAATCTACAGCAAAAAGTAGAAATATGGTTCATTCTGAAAGAACAGTGTTTTTGGGTTTTTTTCCCCTTTTGTGGAAGATGGAGAGAAATAAGCAATCATTTTTGACATCCAGCTTGACAATATATTTCCAAAAAGGCAACCATTTCTGTCCGTGGAAATGTTAAAAAAAACCATGTATGTGTGGTCCTTATGAACATGGTTTAATTTTGGGCTTGGCAGTGCTGGATTAACAGTTAGACTTGATTTCAGAGGGCATTTCCAGCCTAAATGATTCTATGACTGACATGGAATGGGAAAGGAAGACAGGCAAGACACTTCTTTTCATGGACCCAGTGGACACACAAAGTTCAGATTAAGAAATGAAAGCAATTACACCTGCATTCAGCAGGCACAATATGAGTGGCAATACTCCTGTCACTAACAGCAAACTTTTCTCTCATAAAGGACATTTCCATCTTTCCCAGTCAACCAAGAGTGCCTGTCCCAGGCAGTCCCTGGCTTCTCCTGCCCTTGCAATCGTTATCTTAAGCAGGGAAGAATTTTTCTCTGGAAAACAGACAATTTTGGCCAACATTCTTTAAAAATATATCAGTATTCTGAGGATCATTAAAAGCTTGGGGCGCTGCATTTTCCAAAGACAATTTTAAAACAAACGGGTTTGAGGAAGAAAACTTAAAATTGAGTTAAATATTTAATTGTCAATTAAAAGAAAAAAAAAGAGGTCAAAATTTTCGTCATCATTTTGTCATCATTTAGGGATCTAACATGGAAGGTCAGTAACTTCTATAATAATTCTGGTTGTCAGGGAAAAGTCAGAAAGGAAAAATCTTACTTATGTCTCCAAGTGCCACATTTTCACAAAATTTAAATCCCTCCAGGGATGGAGACTCCACCACTGCCCTGGGCAGCTGTGCTTGGGCTGGACAAGTGTTTTGGTGAAGAAATTTTTCCTACATCCAATGCAAATCTCTCCTGGTGAACCTTGAGGCCATTTCTTCAATCATCAAAGTGATTGACCCCCACCTGTCTCCCACCTCCTTTCACAATCCCAGTTCTCCCTTCCTCTCCTCACCAGACTTGTTCTCCAGACCCTTCACCAGCTGTAGAGACAGATGTATCACACCCAAACCCTTTCTCCTACAAAGAAATTTAAATAATTCGGGTGCTAAGCAGAAAGTCTGAAATGCTGGTTAATGCTCTTACCCCATAACTGCAGGGTTTTTCTGCCCTTCCTGTCTGTGCCTACGAGTAAACAGATGCATTGCAGCTCTACTTGCATTGCTCACAGCAAACTGTGGGGCTGATTTCATTTCTATCTGTGAGGTAACGTGGATATTCTGGTTTGGAAAGCACATTGACGTGGCATTTTCAGTGCTGAACAACTGCACAGGCCAGCATTAAAGGTGCTCTTGACCAGCAGAGCTTAGTACAAGCAGACAAGGTTTGGACGGGGCAAGTTCTGGAGCTTTTAAAGGTGCTGGGTCATGGAGATGCCAGCTCAGGAAGCACCACTGAGAGATCAGTATAATTATACAGCAAATTGCAGAGTCCCCTATCAGCAGGATAGGGAATATAAAACATGCAATGCTCACGGTCACAGGTCTGCTGGAAAGTCCTTCTAGGGACTGTTAGTCCAAAACAAATCCACCTGGACCAGTGCAAAGTGCAGGGGAGTCTCTCAGGAGGTGTCAAGGAGACAGAATTTTACCTCTGTGAGTACCTTGCTCAGCGACCTCGGGAGCAGCAGCAGAGAGTCCTTGTAAAGCACCACAGCCCATTGTGTGTACAGAAAGAGTCCTCGTTTCCAGCCCTCGGTGCTTTCGTTTCACAAAACCCTGCTCACAAGATAACTGCAGGCTGGAGCCATGAATCCATTTTCCCTTATTTACATGAATTTTCCACAGAGTCCTTCAGGAGGTATCATACTCAGCACTTCCCAGAGGAAATTATGTGTATAAAATTCATGAGAAATCCCTCTTTCTCTAGAGTATTAGTAGACATCTCTCTATTATGCAACCCAGGAATATTATAAACCAATAAATAAACCCTGAGATGAAGGATATTTGCCTCACCAAAGCAAACATCCTGAGAGGTGTGAGGAGAATATGTGCAGCGGTTTTAAAGGACAGTCTTGTTGGGTTGTTTGTTTTTTGTTGGTGTTGTTTTTTTTATTTCTGAAATATCTATGGTGATTAAGATCAGAGCAGTACTGGCTTAGCCTCAGCAGCAATCTTAGCACAGGTATATGATTCTAATCTGTAATCATCCTTGTTACATGCCATTTTATTAAGCACTATTAATGAGCTCATATGTGTCATCTCTTGGTAGAGCAGAGGAGGAATTTGGTGGCTTAATGCAAGAGATGCTTTCCAGTTTTTGCCCATTTGCACAGAGTAGAGCTGGAACTCATCTGAAAAGCAAGTTTACACCTGAGCTCAAGATTTTCAATCTGCCCATTAAAATGATCCATGCAGAATGCACTGCCCTCACAAACTTTGCAAAAGTTAAAAGTTATTTGAAGCAGAATTTTTGGAGTTACTAAACTGTACTCTATGATTTAATGATTCTGTGGCTTTGAAAAAGGGTTTGTATGAATAGAAGCAGTAAATTAACCACATTTACTTTTCAGACCTTGTAAACTACATGTCTGGAGAATGGACCTCATAGACTTGGATGGGCTTTGGAGTCAGCCCAAAAGACACACAGGTGGCTGCTGCTGCACACATTATTTTTCCCTGGAAACTTCTCTCCCATTGAGGGGAATGATTTGAGGAGCAGATCCCAAGATTCATAAGAAAAATATGGCTTAGGCTCCTGACCATGGAGTCAGAGCTTTCAAAGATTACTTTGCCAAAGCTTTGCACCATGACACAATCAGGCAGGAAAGACTGAATTGTATGGGAATTTTCTCAATATTAGAGGGTTGAAACATCTCTGAATGAGTAAAGAGGACTGGAGGTGTCAGAGGTGCTCCTTGCTGCCCTGCTTCCTTTCCTGGGATCTCTCCTGTCTTCCCCTTGCTGTCACAGGATATGGCATTGCCACCCGTTACAACTTTCCCAGGACGAGGGGTGAGGTTGTACACATTCTCTCTTTCTTCTTTCTAAATGCCCCATTATTCATGTTTTAATTTTCATCTGGTTTAAAATTCCTTCTTTTCCTGCCAAGCAAAGTGTTTTCCTCATCTGTGTTTCCTTTGTGAACCCTATACAAAATTCTATACTACTTCTGCCACTGCAGACACCTAAACCAAAAGTAGTGTCAATCCTAGAATAACAGCAACCTCTTCTGATTTAAAATCTTTCTGTCTATGGAGCAAAATAACATTAGCTTCTCTGTAAGATCTTTATCCTGACAAAAATTATTGTTAGTGATTATCTGTAATGATGAGGAGCTGTTCTCAGTCACCAGCTGTCAGAACAGAAACTCAGCCTAGTAAATCCAGGCATATCCTTAAGTGTAATTTTTCTGTCCTAACAAAAAGTACCTCATTTCACAGAACCCTGGAGTGGTTTGGGTTGGAAGGGACTTTAAAGATCTCATTCCACCTCCCTGCTATGTGCAGGGACACCTTCCACTAGACCAGGTTGCTCCAAGCCCCATCCAACCTGGTCTTGAACAATTCCAGGCATGGGGCATCCACACATGGCTGATCCACTGGTCACACAACATAAGGGATCTGTCCTATTATGTTATTTATCATCCTCTGAGAGATGAAGAATCAATCACCAATTGTCTGAACAGCAACTTTTAGTTAAATTTTTGATTTATAGATAACCTGATCCCTCTGTGACCAGACTACAAACAGCCCTGCTCAGCAGTGACTTCTGTATACACGTTTTGATGCCCTCAGCCTATTTTTAATCCACTTTAGGTGCATCATGTTAATTTTGTGCATTTTTCCCTAGTTTTGTAATCAAGAGGTCATAGTGTAGCGAGTCAAATGCTTCACAGATGCCTATTGCTTGAATACTGCTGTCTTTATCAACTGAACTTGTAATCTCATCAGAAAAAGAGCTCTCAATTTAGTTTGGCAGGACCTATTTTCCATAAGCCCGTGTCAACTGGCATTCCCTATATGTCCCTTCTTTATTTCTGAGGATAGGGGACTCCAGGGTATGAGGGAAGAGGCTTTACCACAGCACACACATCTGCAGCTTCAAATTCAAGCACCAATTGTCATCTTGTCTCCCGGAGACTCCGGCAGCCTGAAACGGCCCTGGAGTCATTTTATGCTTTGCTCTCTCCAAATCAAGACTGTCCTGTCTGGAAATCCAAGGAGGCCTTTCTCAGTCTCTGTATAAATAATTCCTTCACACAGCCAACGTCATTAGTCGTAGCGTGCAATCGGCTCTGAACTGGAGCGGAGAGGAAGGCCGCTGGCGGTGCGGAGCTCCCCGGTGCGCAGGGCGCTGCCGCCGGGCCCGAGGCCGCCTCCCCGGAGGCAGCGGAGGATTCAGCCGGCTGAGGCGGAGGAGGGACTGCTGATATTAGGGAAGCTGACAATCTGTGTGGCAGGACAGCTCCTCTGCACGGACTGCGCTTTTCCTTTCCTTTTTTCCTTTCCTTTAACCCTCAGCACCTTACAAATTAAACCAGTTTAGGTGCTCTTATCATTTCTATCTCTATTTCTACTTTTATTTCTATTATCACTTTTGCTTCTAAGTCTATTTCTATTTCTATATCTATCCCCATTACTATCACTATTACCATATTTCTCTGACACTATAACTCCTATTATTTCTATTTCCATTATTATTTCTATTTCTATTTCTATTTCTATTTCTATTTCTATTTCTATTTCTATTTCTATTTCTATTTCTATTTCTATTTCTATTTCTATTTCTATTCCTACCTCTATTATTACCACGATTACTGCTATCAATGTTACCTTTTTGTTTCAAGGAAGGTTTCAATGGCAACTGGGAAGCCAGGATGGAGCTGTACTTTAGGAAAATAATTAATTAGAAAGAGCCTCAGTGCAGCCTGAGCCTGAGTGGGCAGAGTGGGCTGAGGGAGGGAGCAAAGCTGCATTAGCATTCTCATTTTGCACGTGAGGAGCTGAGGGGCAGAGACATTAAATGAGTGGCCTAAGGTCAGAGAGGGGAATTGGTGGCAGGATGCAGACTTGAACTGAGGACAGCTGATATCCAGCCTAATTCATAAGCTGCAAGTCTTGCCCTGCATTGCTTTTTCAGTGTTACCTGTCTTCATTTTCCTCTCTGAAACAGGCTTAGATAACCAAAATGCTGTAGTGAATCTGTCTCAGGACAGATAGCCAAAGGAAATGGATGGTTTTTTCTGATTTCTTTTCTACTTGCTCCTAGTGCAAGCTTTAGTGAGCCGCTTAACTCTTCCCTGCTTCGTGTCATCTGTCCCTGATTCACGGACAACAGCATGGATTTCCCTCCCAAAGATGCTGGGAAAAGAAGGAGTCTACTGTTTCTCTTGAAAGGGAACATTTGAATTTAAAATAGAATACCAGAGATGTCAAAAATTTTAAATAAAAAGATTTAAAATAATAGTTTTTAAGTAATTCAGATTTCTTTAGAACTTTTTTTTCCCCCAGACTTTTGGGGACTATATATATCCTCAGCCTCCTTGAAATGAGGTGCTGTAGGCATTTCTTGGAGGATCTGCAAGATGGGAACTTTGATTGACCTGGTTGGCTCCTGGGTCTGTGAGATGGCTGAGGCCCTGAATTCCTGTAAACTCTTAGGAGTGCTTTAGGTGGGGGAACCAGGCAATTCCAGGACCCCCACCTCCAAGATAAGCTGGTACTGCATGAGGTCCTGCTAACAGGGGCAATGGAAGAGCAGGCAACAACTTTGAGCAGGTAAAACTGCCACAAGACCTCTGCTTTTGCAGCACTTCTGCACTTTTTCCATCAGAAAATAACTCACATTGAGTTCAGACTGATCAGGGAAAGACTCCACTGGAACTGAGTGCTGAGCTGGGTTAAAATGAAAATGACTCGACAAGGCTGGAAGTCAACGATGTCATTTAAGTTATTCAGGTAACACCTGCAGAGAAACCAGCTCTTGCACAGGGCGATGCAGCCTGTCCTGCAATAGCTGTGCATGAAAAATGAAGAGCAGCACCCTCCTGGATCCATAGCTGATATTACCCACAAAGGAGAGTTAAGTCAGTCTAGACACATAACTTTTAATATTTAGGGGTCATGAGTGTAGATGGAAGGGAGGTGGGTCAGTTAATCAGTGGCCTCAAAAAAAATATTCATAGAATCATGGAATCATGGAATGGATTGGGTTGGAAGGAACACTAAAACTCATCTCATTCCATTCCCCTGCCATGGGCAGGACACCCTCCACTAGACCAGGCTGTTCAACTTGGCCTTGAACAGTTCAGGGACGTGGAGTCCACAACCTCTCTGGACATATTCTCCAGCACCATCTCTTGGGAGTAAAGAAAAATTTGTGTTGTGTTCAGGGTTTATCTCCTGTATGTATTGTCTCCATCCCAGTGTCAAACTCTACACATAAATAGCCATAAATATCTTACCCATTACCAAAGGAAATAAATTATTTTATGCTCTGTGAATACCAAGACCCAAATCAGCCATGATTTTGCTCAGGAGAAGATTCCTTTGCTGACAGTTTTGCCTCTCACAGTGGAGCAAAAGTCTCATTTTCAAATAAATAGAGGTACTAAGACCCACAGCAATGAACTTGTGACGCTGTTCACTTGGGAACGGTGTTTCAGTCTTCAGGACATCATATAATCTACCATGCAATTGTACATTAAACAAGTGGATACTGAATCATCTCTGGACTAGTGAGCTTCTAAGCCTTGTGGTGGACATGAAGATAAAAAGTCCCAATGGGCAAGTCTTAAAAAGGAGTTGTAATTTTTGTTTCAGCTAATCACCATTTGTGTGTCTGAAAACAGAAGAAAGCACGAGGCAGAACAGAACAAAATGCAGCATCCTTCTCCCTGCAATGCACATCTTTTCTCTGGGATTAAAATAGGGTTTGCATTTTAAATTTTCATTTACTAAACAGAAAAATATTTTACTAGGATGGAATGGTATTAAGGAGAAATGATTCTTTGTGTGCCCTCAGGCCTGGTGAAGACAGGATTTGATTTGCTGTGTTAGGCTGGAATCTGGATTGATACACAGAGATGAGAAGGTGTTTAATAAAATTTACATTTCATTTTCTCACTTGACACCAGTCTCCTGTCACTCACCAAATGAAGGGAATACGACAAATAACTTTTGTCAGCACCTAGACACGGAGAGACAGTCTGGGGAGGGAGAGCAAGGGTGGGATATTTTTAACATCACTCCCTTTGACGGCTGCAAGACTTGGCACCGGCTTCATCTTTAGTGTACTTTGGAACAGAGGTGCATCAGGACAAAAAGCACAAATTAATCCAACCCACAGGTATGGAAAATGACCCACTGGGGAATGCAGGAGATGACCCTCACCCAAAGCAGCAGGGAATTTGTGTGGTGCCACATGCTCAGCTTGTGTGCAGCTCCTGTCTCTGACAAATGCAGGCTGGAGTCCATCCTTCACAGAGCTGCTCCAGAGACCCTTTCTCACTCCACTGTCTTGGCTGTGTCACTGATTTCTGTTCTTCCTCTTTCCCAAAATGAAAGTGCATAGGTTTATTATTAAGCCCGTTCATCCCTGTTTTTTGGTTTGGTTTTTTTTTTCCACCTGATTCTGGGTTTCTAGCTGAGGACCAAAGGTCAGGGTCCCAGTCAGCACCCACATGCCACAGCTTTAAGTGCACAAATCAAGAGGTTCCTTTGCAGGAGGATTGAGTACAAATATTCTCCTTCTCTTCCTGTATTACCCTTTATCTGTTCAGTTGAATTTTAAGTCAGGTGCCTGAATCCCACAGGACTCCCACAGGACTTGGAAAGTGATGAAGAATGTGTGGTACGTCTGGAAAGCAAGGTGAGTAAGTATTACTCCCTATTTTTTATGCAAAAAAAACCCTGGAAAATACCGCAGAATTTGCTTTTTTTAATTTTCTTTTTTTTCTTCTTCTTTTTTTGCCTCCCCCCCGCCCCCCAGGATATACATAATTCAGCTTAACATTGTATTAGTGCTACAATTCTATAAAATATTCGGGGATAATAAGTCATTAGGAGCAACCAAAAATCCCAGAAGTCTTTTCTTGCTTAAAATAAAATCCAGGGGTGGCTAATTTTATATTTTCCTTTTTCTTATATTTGTCTCCAATATCCAATGCTGGCAGCCCTCAGATCTAATAGAATATGGAAACTGTTCAGAGCTGACCTTGCTTGTGTGCAGCTTTCTGCCATGGCCTTACTTCAAACCTACTTTTATTTTCCTCTTTGTTAGTTCTTCCCCATTGTCTTTCTCCTCTTTGTGAAAGAAAAGACAAAAAAAAAAAGAAAAAGAAAGCAAAAGGAGAGCATAAATACCTCCCGAAATGACCCTCCTCCAGCAGACATTTCAACTTCCGCTAAAAAATAAAATTTTCTCTCTGTCTTTTCATTTTCCTTTTTGGAAAACTCACTAATGGCAGGGTCATCGTAGTTCACGTTTTGTTCTGTGAAAACTGAAAATTTTGAAATGCTTGGTGAGAGAAGAGAAGGTTGTTGGCAGCTCCTTGGCAGCTCCAGCCCTGCACGCAGAGGTTCGAGCCAGGGAAAAGAAGCTCTGGTACTTCTCAAAGGTTCTTCCAAGGTTGGCCTCAGGCTCCTTGGAGCTCCATTGTCCCTCACTGCAGCCCATCACATCACCCAGTACATGAAGTTTTGTACCTCAGGTGGCACCCACCTCCCATCCCCACTCCCCCAAAACCACAGTCCTTCTATATACCAGAGAATCTCCACCTTGCTGGTGTGTTCCAGAATCTTGGAATCATCCTTTGGGATATCTGGCTTTTGCTCTTGCAAAATAATGCTGCTCGACAAATTATCACCCAGCATTTTCCACATTTCAGTAGGCAGAAAGCTGGAATTATTTCACATTCTGGCAAATGCACAATGACTGCAAAAAGTTATATTTAAAAGCCTGTGAATCTGGATAATCACTAAGTGTCCATAATCACCCTTGGAGTATTACATCATGCAGCTTCCTTGATCCACTGAAGGTTTCCTCTCACAATTCCTAGTCCAGTGAAGATATTTTTGAGTGCAATTCACTGTTAATAAGGTTATTCATTGCAGAGTCAGGAGCTCAGAGAAAAACCTTCTGACCGGACACTTGCCTCCTTTATTTGCCATTTATACCTCTCATGCTATAGAAATAAATGCCATAATAAATACCATCATAAATAGGGACTGGAAGTAATACCATATAGAGATGATCAAAAGGTTTATAATCTCATTGCTGTTATTTGGTTTTTCTTTCTCTTTTTTTTTTTTTTTTTAATTTTGTCTTAGGCACACAATTCCTTCAACCCAGACTGTAATTAATTTTACTACATCACCAGTTATCTCTGCTCCCTAACCAGGCTTGTCATTTTAATTTTTCACAGGCTTTCTTTTTCCTACCCATGTGCCTGTTCCTGTATCTTCGTGAAGTCTCATCAGCTCTGTCCCAAAGCCTTAGGCAAATTTGTCTGTAATGCACTCCTCTACTTCAGATATAAGAGGAAAAAATATCACCCCCACAAAATGGGGAGAGGAAAAAAAAAGGAAAAAGAATAATTTTGACCATACGTTGTCTAGCAATTCAGAAAAGCCTGGAGAGCTGGGTTAAAAGTAAGGCATCCTTTCAGCTATATTCTTATTTATATCAATAAAGGAACTCAGAGGTATTGTAGATGGGACTACAGAAAAAGGTTACCAGGTGGAAATCCAAAATCCAGCAAACTTAATGAAATTTTTACCACTGGCTTCAGTAGAGCCAAACTTGTCAAATTTCACTGACATTTAACATGACTGTCCAGAAAGACTTTGGGTCTCAGAGGATGATCTCACAGGCAGATCCAGAGATTTTTTATTAATTTTTCCTGCACTTTGAAGGCTTCCCTCATGTCCACTGTGGGGAAGTTACACTTTGTTAAGCCCAAGAAGATTTGCTGGAAGTGTTTTGTGTCCCTCACAGAGCTACTCTGAATGTGGGCAGTGCTGGAGTTTGAATCTCTGCCACAGGCTCCTTCCAAAATCCAAGCTGAAATCCTGCTTGCTTGTCTGTGTCCTCACAGAAGCTGGACTTTGACAGCAGCTGAATGCCCTGAGCTGAGCCTGAGGGCTGGAATAAGCCCAGCTCTATGAAGGCACCACACCCCTGGTGATGTTGTGCCTAACCCACTCAACACACTCTGGATTCTTCATCTGCCTCCCTCCACTGCATCCCTACCCTGGCCTCACCCTGGGTTTTGGAATGCAGAGCGTCACAAATTTATCCATAAAACACCCATGCAAAGGTGGAAACAACTGTTGTCCTAATTATAGTGTAAGGATTAAGAAGAACTGGAAGCAAAGATTGAGCAGGATCACCGAAAGTCCTGACCACAACACAGCAGTGACAGCAAGTGCCCCTCAGGACAAGCTGGCATTCAAAATACTGGAAAATGAGGGTTTGGCTTGAGATATGAGTCGTTTCTTCTCTTTCTTTGCCTTGCCCAGGACATTCTGTAGCAGCCTGGGTGGGGCTGTTGACAGAACCACAGAATGGGTTGGGTTTGCAGGGATCTGTTCCACCCCCTGCCATGGGTGGGGACACCTCCCACTGTCCCAGGTTGCTCCAAGCCCTGTCCAGCCTGGGCTTGGACACTTGCAGGGATCCAGGGGCAGCCACAGCTTCTCATCCAATCACACAGTTCCTTTAAGAGTGAGCATTTTAACTCGGTCTCATGGAAAACAGAGATGGAAAACATTTCAAAATAAATCTGGATCTCCATCTGCCCAAAGCAGAAGGATCCCATTTCATCCAATTGCTGTTGCAGTCAGTCTAAACCCAATTGTTTTAGGAAAAGATGACATTTTATGTTTAGACATGAAATGGTTTCAACCACTTCAAGCACTGAGTCTCATTCACACCATTCTCTCTGACCACTACAGTATTGTGTTTTGTTTGGTTTTTGTTTTGTTTTGTTTTTTTCCTGATGCACAAGATCCCCTAAATGTGTTACTTATTCAGGATTTGCTGCATGTTTGCATCCATTTTTCACCATGGTTTTTTCACTTTCTCCCCACTTCTTTCCCATGTGCCACCACTCTCTCAGCTGAAAATGCTGCAATTAAATTTCAGACCTGTTAATTCTATTAGAGGTCCAGCTATACAAGACGTTACTTATTCTGCAAACAAAGTGTGGATAAATTCAAGGATTATGAACTAAAGGATTAATTTAAACCCTTAACTATTTCCAGTATATCTGACTTTTTCCCCTGAAATAATTCTTTTTTTGTGTAGTATTTTCATGTAATTTACATTCAATGATATTTTCGGGGATTCTGACATGTAATTATATATTATTTGCTTTTATACTGGTTGAATGTGATGGAGTCACTTACTAGAAGTAGAAACACTGAAGGGAAATAGAATTCATGGAATGGAGAAATTGTATTTCTGTAGGGAGGGAAGGCTCTACTGTTGTGTGAAAGCATCTGAAACTGGGTATCAGCTGTGGAGAAAAAGAAGGGTTTCCCAATAATTTCACCAGACATGGATGTCTTTGAAATGTATAACTTTTTATTCAGACCCTGAATCATGATCCTTAGGGACTACCCAATAATAATATTTTGTCCTCTGCAGAAAATAATGTAATAAATGGCTTTTCTATGCCATGGAAGAGGTCAGAAAGGCTGATCCATTGCACTTAATAAGATCTTCATCCACAAGTGTCTTAAGACAGAAAACCTCCTGTTCACTCAACAAGAAGCCTGGCTCAGTGTGCAGCCAGTCTAATTTCACCCCAAAATCATGATTATAAAGATAGCATAGTGCAGGAGCCAAGGACGGGGAATGTATTTTTATGCCCAGGAAACTGAGCATCTTGATCAGAATCTGCACCTTAACTCCTTCAGCTTGAAGAGAACTGGTTTGTGGTTTTTTTGAGTTTTTTTCCAAATCAAGGTTTCTCACCTTCTCTTCCACTGCTGCTCCAGCCAGAAACCTCATTTTCCTGCTTAAGTAGGTTTTTTTCTGCAAAGGACTGTAAATTTTATCTGGTGCCACCAGGACACCTTGCAACCAAGAATTTTATGGTACAGAGAAGGCATAATAAAGTTCCTCATCTTCCAGCTCAGTAAAGCAAAGCACAGGAATTCTCTGAGCAACTGAAGAATATCAGCATTATTATTATTATCATCCATAAAGAGTAATGTTCATAACAAGTCAGTGATTTAAAGGTGTCAGAAAACAACCCCATGGTGAAGATTTGCTCAGTAAAATATTTTAAACTAAAAAAAAAAAAGAAAAAAAGAAAAAAAAAAAGTCAGGTTTAAGTAGAGCGGAATGGAAGCACTTACTCAAGCCACAGTGAAAACTGAATAAATGAAAAAAAAAAAAGGAAAATATTTGTGTACATCCTAAGGTTCTTTGAATGAAACTAAAAGCATGGCTGGAAGAAATGGGAAAGTTTCTGTATATTTACATACATGGATATTCCCCAGCAATGCTCGAGACACTAAGACGACGTCCATGCTAGAAGGTGGTTGGGTGGATAGGCTGAGCCCTGACTGCTTTTGAGGGCAATCTCAGAGCCGATCCAGTCAGCACCCCCAGAACAGCTCCTGGAGGGAGTTTTGGAGGAGCCGGGAGAGCTGTTCTCGGGGGGCGCTTTGGATGCACCCGCCCCATTTCGGAAGCTAAGAAAGGTCAGAGAGCCTCGGAGCCCCCCGTCCCAGTACCGGTATGGCTTTCTGTGAGCGCCGAGGCAAGGGCTCGGCCCCGCAGTGGCCACCGTGCTTCACGGCCTCCCGCCGCTGCTCTGCCCCTCCGCTGCCGCCACGCAAGGCGCTCGCTGCCGTCCTGCTGCCGTGGGCGCTTCTCTCCTTCCTGGCCGTGTCCCGCTGAAGGTCGGGGCGCTTCCTCCCGGCTGCAGCGCCCCGGCGCCCTTGGCTGCTGAAGCCCCGCAGAGCCACCAGGAGCTCTGCCTCCACGGGGCTCTTGGCGACCGTCCCTTTTCCCGGCTGAGGCAAGGCTGTGTCCGTCCCCTGTCGTGGACGGGACAGCGCTTGGCTCTCCTGCTGACTTGGCTTCACAGGGCTGCAGGTTCAGCTCCTCTGCATGTCCTGCGGCAGCTCCCGCTGCTCCGCTGCCTTCCACATCTGCGAAAGCAACACTTGTTTGTTTCTTACAATAACTGTAAGACCCAACCTTCGTGTACATTATCCTTTTACGCCTTTATTGTGTGCTAAAAACATTAATACCTTTTAATCTTTTTCCCCCATTTTACATGGGCGGGCAATGATAGCACAAGGGGGAAGAGTTTTAAATTGAACAGGAGAGATTTAGGTTAGAGATTAGGAAAAAATTCTTCCCTGTGAGGGCGGTGAGCCACTGGCATGGGCTGCCCAGGGAAGCTGTGGCTGCCCCATCCCTGGAAGTGTTGGATGGGGCTTGGAACAACCTGGGATAGTGGAAGGTGTGCCTGCCTCGTGAGGGTGTGAGGAAGTAGGGTTTGGGTTCCAACCCAAACCATTCCATGATTCTATGATTAATTAAAAAGCAGTTACTGTTACAGAAATAGTTTCAGTGGCTGTACATTTCAGTTTGAAAGAATTAAGTTGGCAAAGCCAAACAACCATTAGCTATATCCACAAATAAATAAAAAGCAACAAGCCCAGCTGGTTTGTGCTTATTGACACACTAACAGCTGCTAGAGCATCTCCAACATTTAGAAAAATTTTTAATAAATGTTTAATAATCAATTGTATAGAACACAGATTCTTAGTAAGCTATGTATTGCTAAGACTGATAATATTTTAATACTACACACCCATAAAATGCATCATCCCTTTCTGATACAGGCTGTAACTTAGGGTAGAACTTTGTATTTCTAACATTTGAGTCCTACTCAAGGCAGAGCCTGCAACCTGCAATGCTGTTTTTAAAAAATGACATAGAAAAAATGCAGGAAAAGGTAAATATACACTATACATTTTTCATGTGGCAATGTTTACATCCTTATATATCAAATGGTTGTCAATAACAGAGGCCAGGTCAATTGTAGTGACATAGCAGATAATTTCTGAGCTGACAGAGTGTGCCATGATTGGCATCCTAATTTGCAGCTTCATGTGGATGCTAAAAACATTTATAATTTTCTTGTAATCCTCTCCCTCCCCCCACAGAAAAAGAAATGCCATCAGCCTACACCCAAACCTTTAATACTCATTCCAAATCCAGTACGAGTGCTGGTCAATGTGTCGTGTTAGTGGACAAAATCAGCTTTTTTAGTCCATTTATCAGCACACATTGTATGTCCTTAGCACAAATAATCCCAGAAAATGAGTTATTACCAATTCTGTTGGTTTAGGTTTGTCCTTTCAGTTTAACCCTTAACAGCCTGTGACATTCAGCCTCATGGCTGCTCAGACCTTTTGCTCAAATTCATTCTCTTCTGCATTTCCTGTAATTCATTAATTTGAACTATATTTGCTGAACCATAGAATATCTCAAATTGGAACAGACCCATAAGGGTTCTTTGAGTACCACCCCTACTTCTCACAAAAACACCTAAAATTAAATCATATTTCAGAAAGGTTGTCCAGACACTCCTTGACCAACCTGAACTCCGACAGCCCTGGCAATGACTTCATGCTTGTGCTCATTTTTTTCTGTTAAAGGGTGTTGCTGGTTTTTTCAACTTGTACACTCATAAATTTAAATTTCAGGGTTGTACCTCTTGGAAATCCACCAGAAAGTTGTTACTAAAATATCAGCAGTCAGACATATTATTATTATGTTTAGCACTTTTCCTTCTTAAGCTGGTTAGGTAGTTGGCTGATTTAAGGTACAAATTACATACATCACCAAGTTCCATTTTCGTCTTTAGACACATAAACCAGATAAAAAGGTCATGATCTCCTATACTAAAGCTTCATGTTAGTTCTGGAGATTTATTGACTCATCTTCAAAGGTGCCATTTTCATCAGTGGAAATAAGGTTTTTCAAGCAAGTTTGCATCAGTGGAGGAGGCTACAAGTTTTCTGGATAGAAGCAGTTTCAAGGATGAAGTACTGCTTTGAGATTCCTGATTTTTAAGGATTAAATACAAACTATTCAATATAATGAAAGCATATGATTAACTGGATTAAGTACCAGCTAGCAGAACTAAGGCAAAAATTATATATGGGAAATAATTCTCAGGGATGTGTGGCAGTACCAGACACTACCACTGAAATGGAAGATATTCAGTGTTTCCACTGGTGATTTGGAATTTAAACTGAAATTGATTCTGGTGAAATTTTGTAAAACAAGGGGAAAATGGCAAACTGGTAGAAAGGAAGGAGGGGGAGCTGATCTGAGCAAGCTAGGAGCCAGAAGGGGAGACCCAGTTTACAGACTGGGATAACATTTTCAGGAACACACAGTGATTTCTAGCTGAAGATGCCCAAGGAGATCAGAATAAGAATAAGAACCAGAAATGGAAGAGAGAAAGGACATAAAACTGAAGCTTGGAAATGTAAGTTGTAGGAGAATACAAGCTCTCTGTTGAACCACCAGAATAAATTGCAAAAAGCAAAAAGAAACAGTAAGTTCCTCCACCTCTGGGTGTGTTCTGTTAACAATGCCTTAGTCCATCAAAAGTTCCTCAATTCAAGAGAGAAATAATGATGAGAAGCTAAGGAGATTTTTCTTGTTAGACCAAGGTTAGGCAGAGCAGTATCTTGATCCCTTCTCCCTGCTGCACTGCAGAACTGTGCATAATGGTTTCTCCCTCATCTTCATCCTCAGCTGCTCCTTTTGGTGCAATATCCAGGGCCCTCAATCCCCTGGACTTTTCACTCTAGAAGCACCCACCAATGAGAAAATCTGCTTTGCAAGTCCTACTGTGGTGATTAATAAATAACGGCCCTGAACACTTAATTGTGTCAGAAAAGCAGTATTTCTTGTGAGGGGAAGAGCTGCAAAGCAGAAACTAAACAAAAAGAGTGAAGCTTTGATTTCTTCTCTCTCTCTCCAAAACCAACAGCACTTTAAATAGGGGGGAATCAAACACTAGATATTTCCAAGTCATATGTATTAAATTCACTTAAGATATTGTTATCCTTGTTTAGATTTGAACATATTGGGGAATCTTTTTGTCTTGCAACTATTCCTAAAAGACTCTAAGTGGCTGGATTGCCTTTTTCTGACAAAAAAAAATTCTTTCCATGAATTATTTACACGACAGTTCCAATCAACGCTGTACCTGTCAGCCTCCCCAGCCAAAATGAAAGTTCACTATGTAAAGGTGCCAAGGGAGAGTGGCAGCCTCCCACTGCGAGTTTATAGACAGAACTAAGTCAGCACGCATTATGTGTCAGAGCCAACATCAGACAGAATCAGATCCTTTGATCTCAGACCTCCACAGGAAGCTTAGATCTCAGACAAATTAGATAAAAAATGAATTTATAGCAGAGATGTGTCCTAAGGCACACAGCTGAATGCTGTGTTTTGGAAGAGTATGGCAAATATCAAAACACATAAACTGCAGAATTTCCTCTCTCCTTCTCTCTCTCCCTCTGCTTTTGTGATAGACACTAATTAAAAGGAGATAAAACTCCAGCTCGCCTCTTCCTGCCTCTTATGTAATCCACAGGCTTCGGTAAGAAGGGGGAAAAAGAAATTCCCAAAACAGAGTAAATGGGGGGTTCAGCAGGGTTATCCGAATGCCCTTAGATCTCTGCTGTTGGCAGGTGAGATTAAAAAAAAAAAAAAGCCCTCAACTACAGTAAGAACATTTCACACTTGCAGAAAGGAAAGGCGGTGCTTTGTGCTGCCAGCCACATGCCCCCGGGGCTGTCTGCTTTTCTGTGACCTCAGAAGGAGTCGGGTTTGATCAGGAGATGATGAAAGGACAAGTCTCGAGGAGGTGTTGGGAAAGGGTTGTTTGTGGCAGGACCCTGGGGAGCACAGAGGGACACAGGGTGGGCTGGGTGGGAGTGGAGCTGCTTTGGGCTGCTGGGTTGGACTCACAGAGACCCAGCAAATGAGCCCTGAGTGGGTTTTTTACCTCCAGTGTAACTCAGGGCAGTCCCTCACAGCCTGCAAACCTGCCCAGAGCTCGTGATCCCCCTCCAGCACCTGGAGATTTGGGCTGGAGATTTTTGCTCCTCCAGGTGTGTGGGGAACACCAGGAGTATTGGTCCCTGCCCTAGTCCAAAAACACTGGGAGAAACCATGGACTCATTGAATCATAGAATAGCCTGGACTGTGGGGAAGGGACCCAAAAGGATCACTGAAATCCAGTCCCTGTCCCTGCACAGGACACCCCAAGAATCACAGCATGAGCATAAAGGGGATTATAAGGCTGCTGCCTCCAGTGTAGCTGGGAAGTCACTCCATCTGTATTAAAGGAGATGAAATGACAAATAGAAAAAAATCAGGGAGGAGAAGGAGGAGGCAATAAAGAGATAGACCTTCTGAGAATGTGCCACTGATGCTCTACAAACCTACAGAATCATAGAATCATTGAAGCTGGAAAAAAACTTTTAGATCATTGCTTCCAAGCACCAAGGCAGCACCACAGTGTTGACCATTAAACCTCTCCCCAGCTGCCACATCCCACACATTTTTTGAACACTTGCAGTGATGGTGACTCCATCACTTCCTAGGGAACACCTGAACATGTTAAAAGACATAAACTGAGTCTTGTGGTGTCCAATCATTTATGAATTGCAGTCTCACCTCCTGCTACAGACACTCCACTCTTATTTGGTCCTTGATTGTAGCAAGGCTTGGTGGGAGCTGCAGGAGGCTGTGCTTGTTCACTGGGTCTCTTGGTGTTGTCCCCTGGTAGATGAGGCTGTTCAGTCCTCGTTTCTGCAATGAAACACACAGTCACATCACCCCCAGTACATCCTCTGCTCAGCAGGAATTATTAATTCAAGCAAAAATTGAACATATTGTTGAATATATAGTAGAATATTGCTTGAGTATATGTATGCCACCAAATGCTGTGTCCACACACCTTGGAACACTTGCAGGGATGGTGACTCCACCACTGCCCTGGGCAGTGCTTAACAATCCAGTGCTTAACAATCCTTTCCAACAAGAAACTTTTTGTAATATCTGTCTGGACTCAAACACCTTTTATAGGCATAAAACTGTATAACCTTGAACTATTATAGAATCATAGAATATTCTTGGTTGGAAGGGACCCACATTGACTACTGAAACCCAATTCTTGTCTCTGCATAAACTACAAACTATATCCTAATTTCTGAATGTCCCAGAGCTTTTTCTGAGTTCTGTTGCCTGAAACCCATTGTGGACACTCTGGGGATTTGTTAAATAAAACAAGGAGTCTGCAAGTATAAATTTTTGTGGATATTTCCAACTTACTGTGGCCTTTGCTCTTCCTGAACCAGCAGAATGAAAGAACAATGATGAATGCAGATGCTGCTGAACCCAGGATGACAACGAGGATCATGCTGGCCCTGGCTCTCATGGGCACAGGGAAGGTGGCAAATGGCTGGGACAGCACAGAGAACTTTGCCCCTGAGAATTTAAAGCAGTCAGTTTATTACAAAAGCAAGGACAGTATCTTCACACCTAAAACACCACCCTATAGCTTTTTAACAGGGATGCTACTGTTAAAGATGCATTCAGGGACAAACCATAAATCCATCTGTCTCCAGACAGATCCAACATTAATGGAGAATATTTATTTAGGACTGAGTACCCGGACAACCGAGGCATGTAACAATATTTCTACAAGCTAAGTTTCAAGCTTTCAGTGCTTCCTGAAGCATAAACAGCTTCTTTGCATTCAACAATACTTAATATTTCTTCCATGAATTGGTCTAACTGACACAAATCCCAGAAAATACATTCACAATGCATCTGCTTTTGAGGCCAGACAGATTAGGCCCCTACAGAAAACATGCACATATTCTGCAAGAGAAAATGGTTGTGATAAGACAGTTCTTAATACTGTTTTTTTTTTTTTTTACAGGCTATACCTGAACCACGTCAATAGAAGTTAGGGGGAACCCAGGAACATTCACCAGCATGAAGATTAAATCCATGATGCAGAAGACTCCCAGTGAACTTGTTAATATTTTCCTCCACATTGATAATGAGCATTATAAATAAAAAATGTCAGTGTCCCTGCTGTTACCCAGTAAATATTTAGTCTCCTGAAAGACAGAAGCCCTGGGTAATGCTCTGCACCCAGAGACTCTAAAGTTTTCTGTAAATGGCAGAATCAAGCCAGGCATTGCTCACAGGTTCAGTGTTCAAGAGTTCATTGGGTCTCAGATCTGAGTTTCAAGGACTGGAAGATGCTTAGTACTTCCCTTTTGGAATAGAGAGAGGTTTTGATTCCCTAAATGGTTTCCAAAACAAGTTCTGAATGCTGGGAAAGGACAGGAGTTTAGAAAAACTGGCCCTGGTACTCTCTGTAGACCACCTTGAAGGGTGTGGATTAGCACATCAACTCATTATGTCTTACTACCTGACTCATTATTGGTCCTAACCCCACAATTCTGAACATTTTGATGGATGGATATTTCTTTTACTTGAGTTCCACTTTTAATAAAAATCTAAAAGCCTTTTTTTTTTCACCAATTCATTAAAAAAAAAAAATCAGAAATGCTGTCAGATGGAGGCTTGGAGACCAGGGTAAGTAGCTGTAAGTACTTTTAGCAGAAACTAATTAGGTTTGCATCAGTGTTGTCCACCTGAACGAAGCTGAGCTGCATCAGATCAAGGTGGGAAGCATGTTCCAGTTGGGAGAAATCTGCCTGCAGGTACAAACACATATGAACTTCAGCTGAGAGAGGAAATCTCTCAGGTATCAAGGACTCTACACAGACAGGTGTTTAAAGGTGTCTTGCACTACTCTAATAGTTTGTGGGTAGGATGCTGTTGGTTTAAATGGAAAGTGGATGTGTCAAACCCGTTGGGATCCATATCAGTGAAGGGAATTTTACTGTAAAACAAGGAGCAGCACGGTGCAGTGGTGCTATGAATAGTCTGCTCTCCCCAGGAACTACCACTAAAACATTTGGGATTATTGCATTTGACATCAGCTGCACCTCCTGAGCTGTCTCCAAGCAGTGAATTATGCCAGGGTAGGTGCATAGAGCAACTGGTTCATGAAGATGTATCACAAACATCTACTGTTTGATTGTTTAATTTCGGTTTGTTTATCTCAAACGATAAAAGTAAATCTCTTCAGTAAGAATCTGGAAGTGTAAAAACCTTTGTGCTGTCTCCAGCATGGCTCTCAATTACAAGGAGCAAAAGAGATTTGTGCTTTTGTTTGCAATGCACATTAAAAGTGTGGAATAATCTGATTTACACAGGTGATACCTGCACAGGTGCATCAGCTGCCTGTACACATTGGTGCCTCTAAACATCCTCCATGGGGAGGAATGGCTTTAAGCTGAAAGAGGGCAGATTTAAATTAGATATTAAGCACTGGCACAGGCTGCCAAGAGAAGCTGTGTCTGCCCCATCCCTGGAAGTGTTGAAGGTCAGCCTGGATGGAGCTCTGAGCATCCTGGTCTACTGAAAGGTGTCCCTTTCCAACATAGGGTAGTTGAAACTCGATGATCTTGAAGATCCCTTCCAATCCAAACCATTCTGTGATTCTATTATTAATTCTTAGTAACTCTCTGACTGGCTAAATATTTCAGAAAAGGGATCTCTGTTTGACCTTTGTTCAGAAAAAAGATTTTGGGATTTCCCTGAAACAGGTTTCTACACACATTTCATTAAACTATGCTTCCCACCTAAAGAATCAGATCTTGTGAGGTGCTGACTTTCCATCTGCTCTCACTGATGAGAAGGTAGTGGGAGCTGCATGTGCTTGGCAGATCAAAATACACAAAAATCCCCCCCTTGAAAGGCCCACCTCCAAGTGCTCCCTGCACCCCAATCCTCCCTTTGGCAAGCCATGCGAAGCACTGGATTTGGATGAGCCACTTGTGGCAGCCTAAATGTTTGCAAAATTGGATTTTTTTTTTCTCAGATTTTTTCATTACCCACTTCCACTTGGCCACTTCACCAGTCAGATGTACTTGTTCCCTCTGTTTTTTTCTAGATGAGGCAAGACATGAGAGATAGATAGATAGATAGATAGATAGATAGATAGATAGATATCCATGCATATATATCTATATATACAGATGGATGGATGGATGGATGGATGGATGGATGGATGGATGGATGGATGGATGGATGCAATATCATAATAGAGACTTTGCACATGGTCTTACAACATCTATATCTTAATATGTGCTTGGACTATGTGCCAGACCTGTTCCTGCTTCTCCATAGACTTGTCTCAGCAGTCATCCTGAGACAAGAAACCAACTCTTTGGAAAGAGAAACAGATTTAATTTCAGGCCCCAACAGTTGCAGAGGCGCTTCTCTTGCGCAGACACCTTGAGGATTTTCCAAGGCAGAGTTCACAGAGTGCCGTGTCCCCAGTGTCCCCCTCAGCTGGCATTTCCAAGAAGGCATAAGCACACCTGCCTCCTCTTTACTGAGCTGCTCAGGGGCCTCTGAAGGTGCCAACATCCTCTCCATAAGCTCTCAGGAGAGCCCTGGCAGAGCCCAGTCCTGGAGTCATGCTCTGAATGTGCATAACCTCCTATAAAGGTGACCAGGTGCAGGCAAACAGTCAGGAAAAGGCACTATGAAAATAGCCAGGAGCACAGATGGAAAATTTATGAATATAAACAGGGAAAAAAAGAGGGAATGAGAGGTTGCAATTTATAGGAAAAAGTTTGCTCTGGCAACTTAACTGACTTGAAGTGTCTGATTTCTTGGGATACATACTAGGGGACCCAGGGAGAAAGAGGCACCTTTTTCTGACAATACTTCTCTGTACTTATTCATTAGATTTGAGAGATCTTACCTGAATAGCACCGGAATCACCCAGCTCTGCTGCTGCCTGGGGAATGCCAACTTGGATGTGGAACAGAACTCAGACTATTTAGAAGTTTGGCATCGCTCCACCCATTCAAGCAAAGTTTAACTCCTTTTTTTTTTTTTTTAATAAGTTCAGGCCACCTGTAGGGCTTTGATTTTACCAAATCAAAGAATACACAGAATACAGGGTTTACCTGGAGGTGATGTCACTGTGAACACAAGTCTCCAGTTTGTTCCTGAGCTGGAGACAGCCAGATTGGAAAAGCTTGCACATCCCTCTATGACCTGCACTTGGGTGAGCCCTGGAGAGTCAGAAAAAATCATATTGCAATTAACTGCAACCAGGTAAGTGCCACTCAAGGACCATAGGGAGTCCTCATTACTTTAAGGGACTTCAGAAAGCCTAAATTCATTATCCATCTTAATCATAAACATTGTGTCTAACTCCAGAAAATTTCATGCAGAGATACTCGGAAAAAAAATTCCTGAGGGACTGGAGGGCTTCAGCTTCTAAATATTTATTCTTTGAGCTCATTGTGAAATGGCATTTTCTGTTTGTTATGGGGGTGTAATGAGAATGCAGCTGTTGAAGGGATGAAACAAAGGTAACAGGAGTTACAGAAATGCACTAGAAAGTTCCAAATGCCCATTTTTGAATTTAACTCATGTCCTGTGTGACTAAGCACCTCACCAAGGTTAGGAGAGTAATAATGAGAGACTGTCCTAAGGGGATGGTCTCAAGGAGTCCCAGGGACAAGCTAAATCTTCAATTATTTTCTGATTTGTAGGTGTTTCACCTTATCTTTGGGGCATATTCCCACCTGTCCTATTGTTAAATCTCTTGGAATTTTTCTCCAGCTCTGTCAGATGCTTTGAAAGGGATTTGGCCATGGAAAATGGTGGTGACTGTGGTGACTGCCCTGAGACAGCACAGGGGACACTGTCAGCTGGAAACCTGGCAGGGAAAAACTCCCTGGGGAGCATTAAAATGAAACCCAGGAAACAGAATTTCTCCATCCCGTTACCTCTTGTTGTGATCTATCAGTGAATCCATTCTGACCCAACATTTGCCCTTGCCATGATTGTTATTTCTGTAGGCTCTTTTTAAAAGTTATAATTTACTTTGCAACTGGATCCCCATTTTATTGTGTGTATCTTTGAGCAGCAGCCAAGGCCTGGCCCTTGAGTGATGCTGGCCAGGTCTGGTCTGCATTCAGACTCTTGGGGTGAAAGGGGTGAAATCCTAAAGGCTGACAAATTTCCAAATGTTGGTCCAGGTGGGGCTGAGATGCCAGAACTTCCTCAGGATGCTGGACTGTCTCCAGTGATCACAAACACAGACTTTTGCCTGCTGAAAGGCAACATGTCATAACTATTTGCTTTATGAAGCAGGTGGTTTGGCATTTTATTGCAGTTAAGCAGCACAGGTGAAGGTACATAAAGCTGAACGTGGGCAGGATATTTCTACTCTGCCATTCTCATGTTCAGGGTATTGAACAATGTGGCAAAGTAGCAAATGCTGAACTATGGACAGAAATTGCCCAAGACAAGGTCTTAGGCAAAACCATGACACATATTAATTATTTAGCAGCATAAATGATAAAGCTTCTCCTCTCTGTGACTCTGATACTATTTGTTAATATCCCAGTTAGTTCTGACTACATATATGGGTTTTTTTCTATTTCTGTACAGTATCTAGCACACCAAACCACCAATTTCATTAAAAGTCTCCAGGATCAGCTGTGATATATAAATAATCAGTGATTTATACTGTGAATAGATTTGATGGAGATGTGGGAATGTAGATTTCTTTTATTGCTCCAGCCTAATCCTGGTTCATCCATCTACCACTCACATGATCCTCCTTATGACAGTGTCTGCACAGACTACCAAGCTTTTCTTGGCTCTCATACTCACTGTAATACAGATTCTAACAGAGGGCCTTGTCAGCTGTGTTCAAATACTTTATAATTGCCATTTCTAGTGCGTGATGAAGCCTGGAGTACTGTACTGTACTTCTCAACAGACACTGGCTCAGCTTTCAGGCACATATGCTTCAAAGCTCCGAATACTACAGATATGGATGGGAGTCTTCCCAAAGATCTCTCAGGCAAGCTGGTATTTAACGTAGAAGCACAGCTAATTTGGAGCTAAACTGCCTTCCACGAGGCACTTTGGCTGCTGTCAGATGAAGCAGCCTCAGTGTGCTAGACGGGACCCATTTCCATTAAATGCTGCTTTCATGTGCTTCAAAAGATGAGTGCAATAAGGATGTTTGTCAAAGGGAAAACTGCAGCAAACTATTACATGCAGAACATCTGTACTGTGCTTCCCTTCCTTTGCTGGAGTTTATTGACTATTAATTTGATGCATGTACCTTTTAAAGAATGTGAAGTGTCTTTCTCTTCAGTGACTTTCTTTCTTTCTTTCTTTCTTTCTTTCTTTCTTTCTTTCTTTCTTTCTTTCTTTCTTTCTTTCTTTCTTTCTTTCTTTCTTTCTTTCTTTCTTTCTTTCTTTCTTTCTTTTTCTCTTTTTTCCCTTCCTTCCTTCCTTCCTTCCTGCCTTCCTTCCTTCCTTCCTTCCTTCCTTCCTTCCTTCCTTCCTCCCACTGTCAGTCAGTACCTGATCCAATAATCTGTGGCTCATCTAAACCTAAGGAGTTTAGGAACATGCCCTGAAAAGCCATGAAAAGCAGCAGAAAACACCAAAGGATTTTTCAAACCTGTAATCCTGGAACTATCTTGGGGTAGGAAGCATTTCTAATTAACAGAAACAGGGGCTGAAAGGCTGAGAAGCTGTCATCTACAGCATAAGTGCTACTTATCTTCTTTAAATGTGAACTTTTCAACTCAAAAATAGCACACAAATGGCTTTACTGTGAACAAAATACTTCCTCTGCAATAGGGAACCTAACTTTTCATTGTGCGTGCTTCTTACTTATATTTAAATATTTTAGCAATTAAACTAATAAGTTTATAATAATTATGATTTCCAACTTCTAATTTAGCAGCATATGACCATCCCCAGGTGTTTGGTTCAGCACTCTACTTAAAGAAGGTTCTATATCTAAGCATGTTCACACAAGCTTGAGGGAAATCCTCACGTGTTTAGAGTTTTTCATGAGCTTTCATGAGCCTTCCATGAGTTCATGTGTCTTGCTAAATGAGGACCAGAAGGGAAACATTTAGATCCCCCATGAAAAAAACCCACTTTCACATTATAATATGTTAATGGCAATCCATAGGCAGCTGTTTCTGTCTGTACTTGGCCAGATCCTTTGCTGGGATAAAAAGGTTGTCGTGGCACCCTAAAGAAATTACCCCAGTTAACATAAACTGAAAATCAAGTATTAGGATTTCTAATTCTTCATTCTTTCCTCTTTTGACCCCAGATATGTCTTTTCAAGACAAATTATAGGATATGCTACCTTTAAGCTACCAGAGCACAAAAATACTTTGTAAAAGCCTTTTTTTTTTTTCTTCCTATAGCATATGACTGGGCAGTTCACCAAACTCCTACTGCAACCTTCTGTTTTCAGCCCAAAGACTGATTTTCAACTGCAGCATTTCTCAGGGAGAACTCCTAAATTTATCACCATCATTTTGCCATAACCCTTGCTATAGGAAAACACATCCAAACCTTTCAGCACAGCCTCAGAGGAGTCCTTGAGATGAGCTGACACAACCCAGGGTTCTGCAGGAGGCCCCAGTTTCTCAATTCTTTCACCCTGGGTGGAAGAACAGAAGAGAAGAATTAAAGATCTTGTCTCCTCAGCAAGAGCAAAGAAAGCTTTGATGGTTTTAACAACTGTAATATTTTTTTCTATATATGCCCCCTGTTTGAGGGGTTTGCATTCATGTGTCACACGTTACAAACGTCACAAAGTTCACCATAACTTTTCAAGATGAGGCCACATCACAGAATGGGTCAGGTTGGAAGGGATCACAGTGGCTCATCTGGTGCCACCTCCCTGCTCCAGCAGGGTCATCCCAGAGCACAGGATTGTGCCCAGACATTTCTGGAATATCTCCAGTGAGGAGCCTCCACAGCCTCTCTGGACAATCAGTTCAGTGCTTGGTCACTGCACAGCAAAGAAGTTCTGCCTCCTGTTCAGGTGGAACTTGCTGGGATCAGTCCCTGCCCATTCCTCTGGTGCCATTGCTGGGCCCTGGAGCAGAGCCTGGCTCCATGCAAAAAATATCTCAAATGTCAAAAATCTCAAATGTCAAAATAGTACAGAATTAAGAGAAGTCTCCATCCATAGCGAGGCAAATTCTACCTTTCTGTCCAGGAAAATGATTTTTGGCTGCACAGGAAGCTGCTTCTCAATTTCTCCATCTGAGGGCTGCACGTGAACAGAGATGCTGTAGGGTCTCCTGTATAAGCATGTTTCTGAAAGTTGTCTGCTTCCGTTTCTTTCACGTGAAAAGGGATGAGAAAGGGGGAAAAAAAAAAAAAAAAAAAAGGAAAATCATAAATAATGTTCTAGATGTTATTTTCTGTTCCTATTTTCTACCTACTAATTTGACTCCTTAGGTGAGAGCAGCATGCATGGAAATAGGAAACAGTTATTGCTTCCAAGCAGGAAGCAGCACCAAAATATGAAAAAATCCTTTTGTTTCAATTCCCAGTTTACAGATGTAAAAGTGAGAAATTAACAAAGTAATTTATGTCCCTGATCTCATGTTGGAAGTATGTGGCAGAGACACATACTCTGGGATTTTATTCCATACATGGGATTTTATGGATTCATGAACCCAATGCCTTAGCCCCAAAGCCATCACTGCAGTGCACTGAGACCAGTGGAGCCTGCAAATGTTCCCTGTCCAGCAGAAAGATCTTCACTGAAAACCTTTGAGCTCCTCTAAGAACAAAGTCTTGGTTCCTCTACACAAGCACAGCACTTACAGGGCTTTACTGCATTTCTTTTTCCTGCCATCACCTTCCCAATCTGCAAAGTCTGCAGACTGAAATAAAGCAATTACAGACACTCCCTTGAAAGACATTGGTTTTTCTAAGCCTGAAATTTAAATTAGAACATCCCAGGAGAGCACTTTTGCATTTGAATAAAGAATCAACACTTCATTCTGAGCCTGGATCATTTCATTCCTTCTCCCAGTGCTTTGTGTCATTTAGTATCTCATTTATATATATATAATTTATATATATATAAAATACTCTAATCTGCAAGTGCAATGAAGTGGCTGGGGGTTTGGTATTGTCTTGAAATGAAAGAAGAAAAGCTATTCATTGATCTTTAGTATTTGCTTAAAGGTGTTTACAAATGCAAGATATATGGAGCTTAAGTTTCCTTTGCTTTTAACTCTTTCTTTCTAGTTTGGGTGATGGTTGTGGATGTTTTTTTCAGAGTATTACTCTGTATTACAAATGAGAAACTGTTCATACTGTGCTGATGGAAAATACTGGTCTGAACTACAGCTGCTGGAAAGATCAACTAAGGTTTTAGGGATATGTGCAGACTTGACAGGTAGCTCAAGGACTGAAGTTTTAGTCCTTATCTTGGTTCTTTATCTTGCATTTTTGTTGGTGGGAAAGTCTCAAAGGCAGTGTTAGGTGTGAAATTCATGTCAGGGGCATCAAAAAGGTGCTGTTATCCACTTTCTTCCAGAAATGTGCATTCAACTGTGTGACCAAAACTTACTGCAGGAGCACCACACCAAGTCATTCCTGTTTCCAAGCTAAAGAGCTGCAGTTTTCTGTGAGCTCCCTGGCTCCAGCTGAGTACAGAAAGGTTTAGGTGAGTCTTGGCATAGTTTATGTAAAGCCCAAAATTTTTTTTCCTCTCCTCAGCTTCTTTAACAAATAAGAAAAATGTCCTGAATTCACACCCCAGGCTCTACATGCTAAAACTGTGCTCATCGAGTGCGTGGAGGAAGGCTGCTGCAAAATGTGGATCTAGGAAGCAGTTCTCTCTCCCTAGGGTGAGTAGAATCATAGGATCATAGACAACTTGGATTAGAAGGGACCTTAAAGATTATCCCATTCCACCCCCTGCCATGGGCAGGGACACCTTCCACTATCCCAGGTTGCTCCAAGCCCTGTCCAATATGACCTGGGACACTTCCAGGGATGGGGCAACCACAGCTGCTCTGGGCACCCTGTGCAACCCTCACAGTAAAAATTTTTTTCTTAACATCTAATCTAAATCTCTCCTCTTTTAATTTAAAACTGCTCCCCCTTGTTCTTTCACTCTCTAGTAAAATAGAACAAAGCAAAACTACACATGGATACTTAAAATGGAAGTGTAAAAATGAATGTCTGTGGGTAATTTGAACTTGGTTAACACAGCATGGAATGTGGTGTTTATGTCCCACACGGTCCAACCTGACTCGTGCTGTGAGGGAGCCCCTGCCTTAGGGCACAACCCTGCACACAGCAACTTATATTCCTTAAAATGATGTCAGTATGGAGGAGGAGAAAGGAGCATCCTGCTGCTCCCCTGCTGATTTGTGCCTGAAGGAAAATAGGCCTTTCCTGGCACAGCTCTGCCCTAGGGAGGTGGAAGCAGACGAGTGCTCGTAGCCCAGCAAGGGCCAGAGCAAGACCTGCCTTTGCCTCCACCCCGTGGGCATGAAGGATGCTCTGTGTGCCACTACCCTGGAGGCTCGTGCTGGGCAGGAGCAGGCTGGTTTGCAATTCCCAGCTGGCAGGGAGCAGCTCTGATGCTCTGTGCCCTGCAGCTCTTCTGGATGTGGGCACAGCAGGCTGGGGATGCCTCAGTCAGCAGGGACACCAGGGATCCCTGATGCTGTCACCAGCAGTGCCTACAGGAGAGCAAGTGCTCTCCACAGGAGAGCAAGTGCCTGTCCTTTAGCAGCAGGGAACTTTGAGGGCATAAAAACTGGGGGGTCTGCTGCAGGTGTTATGGATTAATTGGGAAACACAGTGGAGAGATTTGGGGCAGAGGAAATGAAGTATCCCGGAAAACAAGGAGACCTTGTAATTTCATTTGCAGTTGCAATAATAACTATAATCATAAAATATAAAATCATAGAATGATTTGGGATGGAAAGGATCTTAAAGATCATCCAGTTCCACCCCCCTGCCAAGGGTAGGGACACCTTCCATTATCCCAAGTTACTCCAAGCCCCATCTAACTTGACCTTGAACACTTCCAGGGATGGGGCAGCCACAGCTTCTCAGGACACTTTGTGCCAGGGCCTCACCACCCTCACAGGGAGGCATTTATTCCTAATATCTAATCTAATGTAATATAGTTATAGCATTACTAATATGGTTATGTCATCATAATAATGTCAACAATAATAGTACTGGGAAGAAGAAAGAAGAAAGAAGAACTAAGAAAGAAGAAAGAAGAACTAAGAAAGAAGAAAGAAGAACTAAGAAAGAAGAAAGAAGAACTAAGAAAGAAGAAAGAAGAACTAAGAAAGAAGAAAGAAGAACTAAGAAAGAAGAAAGAAGAACTAAGAAAGAAGAAAGAAGAACTAAGAAAGAAGAAAGAAGAACTAAGAAAGAAGAAAGAAGAACTAAGAAAGAAGAAAGAAGAACTAAGAAAGAAGAAAGAAGAACTAAGAAAGAAGAAAGAAGAACTAAGAAAGAAGAAAGAAGAACTAAGAAAGAAGAAAGAAGAACTAAGAAAGAAGAAAGAAGAAAGAAGAAAGAAGAAAGAAAAAAGAAAAAAGAAGAAAGGAGAAGGAGAAGGAGAAGGAGGCCATGCTGAAATATGTCAGCTGGCCTTGGTGCCAAGGAACAGCCCCTGGCATTTTTAATTTCCTAATAGACATTGAAATTAATTGAACAGTTGTCTGGTATGTCTGCAATGCTAGTGTTATAAAATCAATATATCCTTGGAAGGGGAAGGAAATTGGGAAGAATTTAGGGAATAATATGACTAAATGAATCATGATTCAGCCAAAGAAACATTTTTCTTTGTTGTTGAAAAGGTGGGGATTTCTAGTGACTACATGGGATTCAAGAAAGGGAGGTGCAGCAAGGACAGGGCATAGGCAAGGTGAGGACTTGTGGCAGGCAAAGTAGATGCAGATTCACTGGAAGGATTGTGAGGAATTCAGCATTTTTGGGTGAGAATGGGTTCTGATGTCATGGGATGATGAAATAAACCAGACCTCTGCCCCCTCAGGTGCACTGTTGGAGCTTTGTCACCCTCTGCAGATCTTGTCATTAATTAATACAGATGGGTAAGAGCAACATGAGCATCAGAAGACAATGAGGAGTCTGAGGTCATTCCTATTTTAAGCAAGAAAAGATATTTGGAGGATGACTTTTATTTCCACCAATTCCCATATTTTCCCATATTTTAGAATGGAATCAAAGAGAATCACAGAGCCCAGCTCCTGGCCCTGCACAGGACAGACCCAACAATCCCACCCTGTGCCTGAGAGCATTGTCCAAGTGCTTCTTGAAGTCTGCCAGGTTTGGTGCTGTGACCACTGCCCTGGGGAGCCTGTTCAGTGCCCAGCCACCCTCTGGGTGAAGAAACTTTTCCTCACATCCAACCTAGACAGCCCATGACTCATTTTCATGTCATTCCCTTAGGTCCTGTCACTGGTCACCACAGTGCAGAGATCAGTGCAGGCCCTTTTCCTCCCCTCATGAGGAAGTTGTAGCTGCAGTGAGGTCTCCCCTCAGTCTCCTCTTCTCCAGGCTGAGCAAACCAAGTGACCTCAGCCTCTCCTCCTATGACTTGCCCTCTAGGCCTTTCTTTCATTAGACCAACAAAGCTGATGAAGGGTCTAGATGTGAGATCACCAGAAGCTTTTATAAGGAGAGGGACAGAGCGGATGCATCAGATAGGAGAGAAATATCCTCCAGATTCATTAGCAACTTCCATTAATAGCTGTAGATCGGTGGAAATGCCCCTATTTACAAAGCCAGTGGCGAGGAGCTAAGCCAGGCCTCCTCCATAACACACTCCCCAAGTTTACTGTCAGAGAAATGTCTTTTATTAAATGTAAACAGCATCCCGCCGGAGGTCAGAGCTTTGCCGTGCTGCGTATCCCAAGGTAATACCACTTTAAGCTCCACATAAACTCTTAAACAGTTTCTATCCTAAAACCAGACCGTAGGTGGTACAGTTTTTTACGATATGTTATAATAGTGCAATAAATCTGTTAGCTTAAAATCGAATCTCCGTGGCCTTTTAGAGAAATCATCATTAAATGCAAGGCCCTGTTAATGATGCCATCCCAGTGAAATTGTTTAATCTGCTAGGGGGGTGGAAGGTCACCAAATGAATTTTTTATAATACATCAACTTGACACGCAATAGGGAAAACTGTAATAGATAAAAGCAAAGGAAAAGGGCACTGTCTTCTTCTGATAGGTCAATAGCAGCCAAGAGAGTCACTCATCCACTTTTCCTTCACTACCGTGCTCCTTTTCCATTTAATATGGACACCCAATTAATACCTCAGCACCATAGACAACCTCATTTTAGGTGAATTATAGCAATTTCTTCCCCCTTCTCCGAAATGAAAGTGATCACAATACATCATAGCATTGTGCGAATTAACGTTAATTGATTCGAGTTACCAAGCATTGATGGGCCACTTCTATAATCTGGTCCTTATTGGGAGCTGGAAGGGATGGAGGGAAGATTAGATTGCATCCCCCGTTGCTTTGACGACGGCGGTCACCTGATGGCTTGTTAGACAGTTGTACGCTTCTATTGCCGGCCCCAGTGGGGTCGTCAGTAAACTGGAGTGATGTCCAAACATCATTACACGCTGCTCCGATATTAAAGCAAAGGGATTAGCACCTTATTGCAGGCAACCTGGATTTGTCATTGTGCTGTCGTTATCCAATTTCCAGATGATAATGTGACTGTGGCCTGCGGGCACGGGGTCCTACAGCCAAACCAAGGTGCCTGTGTATGTATACATATATATATAGATATATATGGGGTTTTTTTTAAATACATCTATACACACACACACACTCGTATACATATATACACATGCACACTACTCCACAAACACCCAGCACCCCAAGCCATTTAACCCTTTGCTCACCAGATTCCTGCTAACAAAGCGTGTGGAAGAATTTTTCCCCCTTTCCCATCAGACGCGCAGCGGAGGCCAAGAGCGCGATGCGACAGCAGAGCGGGCTGGCCTGGGAGCTGGCACGGCCGTCACTCACTCGAATGTCACAGCAGACAAGCTCTGCTGATGGAGGTGACACCGCTCACATGTTAAATAAGGCAGAGTGGGGACAGGATTGGTCCCTTGGAGATGTGGCCGGCAGCTCCTCTCTGCTGGCGCCCGCGTCGTGTAAATCATCACTTATGTCGCAGGTCCCATTAGTTGTTAGGAGGGAAAATAAATCCATGTGTGAGGAGCAAGGCAGGTTCCGTTTGACAGCACTGGGGTACCAGTGCTGGGATCAGATCTCTTTACAGTGCTTGAGAAGCATGGCAGGGACACTGCTGGATCTCCTGCACGTGTCTGAACAACCTTAACTTCTGAGGGAGTACTGAAACAGGGAATAGATTCTCTTGAGCTGATCCTCTTCATTTTTAACTGAGATGTATTAACACAAACCCGCCAGTTTCAAAGACCAAGACTGATGGGGGGGATATGTGGCAATTTATCCCTTCTTCTTCCTGCAAAGTCCTGCGCTCCTTTTCCCAAATCTCTCCTACCCTCTCCACTTTCCTCTTCCTCTGCTTTCTCCAGCTCTCCTTTCACCTTTCCTACCTCCTGCTCCTTTCCTGCAGAGGAGCCAGCTGAGTTTTGGAAAGCCATTGTCAGAGCAAACAACCAGAGTTATGTGGGGGTAGGACTTCTAATTGTTTGAATCTTGTAATCCGTAGCTGTCACCTTTGAGTGGGAATGACAAATTCTTGGATACGTTTACCATGTACACTAGATACTAACAGAAATTCAGTTTAAAATTTAAGGCTTAGAGGTGAAATGTATCTTAGTGATAGACCCTCTAACCCCTACACTGTCAGAAGGGTTCCTGCCCAGGAAAGCAGTGGTGAAAAACTTTTATTATATTTATCTACTATTATTGGAGAGGCAATGTGAAGATCCATGGAAGGTAGTTGGAGATTTGTTTGAAAACTTGAAATGGAAATGCTGGCTTCACACAAGGCTCATATAAGAAGGGCTGCTTTTGGTATTTTCCCCTTCAACACCAATCTTATGGACAGACATCATCTTTTGTGCTTGTTTGGAACAGCCTGAATGAAAAACATTTCCGCTTAAGCAGCAGTTCAGTTACTCTATTGACCATGGACTCAGGTCAAAAGATGCCTCCTTAGTTTTCCTTCCTTCATTTAAATATGAAGGGAAAAAAAAAAAAAAAAAGCTAAACCAGAAGATCTGGGGCCTAATATCTACATAATTAAAGACCTTTTGTAGCATCTTCATCCCTGGTATGACTGAGCCTTCCTTACATTGACAATTCAGTTTTGACGCCCAATTTCAATTCTGCCAAAAGAAAAAAGTAGTAGCAGACTAATATTTCACTATTGATCAGACAGATAATTATTCTATTGACACAGAATCCCTTCACATAAGCTCTTTTTACATCCATGGTCACCACCTTCACTGTGGGAAGATGTGTCTGAGTCTCGGTGACTCAGATGACCACCCACCTCTTCTGGTCCATCCCACAACTACTGAGTTTCCCACTAGGAAAAGAATTATGAATTGACAATAAAAATTTCATCCTAATTCCAAAACTACAACATTTGATCAGGTAGTTTTATATGACATAACATTTTTTGTTCAAGTTTAAACCCCCACTTCATTCTCATGACATTTCTTATCCCATCGCTCTCATAAAGAACCCATTACAGAATCAGAATTTCCTCTGATGGAAAACCCTCTAGGCTTTGCATGTGGACTTTCCCACCATTTTACTAGACTGTAAAAGAGATGTTGGCCACCTTAACGATCCTCAACTATTAAATACGTAAATAAATAAATAAATAAATAAATAAATAAAACTCATAATATAAATTTGGCCATGTAGGGAAAAAAATAATGAAAATAGTATTTAATGGAAATGTGAAACGTTCTCTTTCCAGTTTTATTGCAATGCTCTTCCAGTTTACTATTGAGGAGGAAGCTACTTCTATTTTTGAATGCAGATTTACCTCTCGATGCCTTAAACACTTTTGTTCTTGTGTTGTCATTGTCCATTATTATCAAGAGATTCCTCACTGGTATTTACTCTTGCAATGTATTTTCACAGATAGAATATCTTCCAGATTTGCTCTGCCAAGTTAAAGAAACTATTTACTAAATGTTTTTATGATTCTATTCCTTACTTCTTAACGTAAACTCCATTTCCATGATCATTTTAAATGTCCTTCCTTTTACTTACTTGAACTGAATTTGTCCTTTTTGGTACAGCATCTGTGAGTGAGTGGCACATTCTACATAAGAATATTCCCTCTACACTGCCCCTGTGAATATCTAACCTAAAATTAAATAAGTTTAAATTAAAGGAGATTTTAAGCTTAGTTTAAGCTCCTGAGTATCATCACTTCCTTCACTTGAGGAGTGTAGCAGATAAAACTTTGAAACAACCTCAAGTGCTAAAATATCTGCAGCTCTTGACATGGAGATTTTTACCATCTGGCCTTTGCCTGTTCACTGGAGGAAAAACTTGTGTACTTATGCAGGTAAAAAACTTGTCATGTCTTTTTTTTATAAAACCCTGTGCAATCCCACACAGCAGCCTGCCTGAAACCTGCACAAAAGTTACCAAATCCAAGCACTTTGGGGTTAGGAGGAGTCAGAATTCATCTAGTTTGAACTCCAGCCCTGCTGCCTGCGAACGTGCCATGTGACACAGAGAATTAGTTGTAATATCTCATTTAGTGCTCTGCATGGGAATTGCTGTTGGAATGAGCCATTCTTTGATAATTTGCTTCCCTTTTATTCCTTGCTGTGAGCCTCAAATTTCCTGCACTAGCACCATTTTTCACATGCTACCTCAAACATAACTCTCAACAAAAAATATATTTCAGTTTCTATCAGGTTAAAGGTCAATCAAGAAGGAGCAAAGCACCCTGCTGTAGTGTAGGGATAGGGACTAAATGGCTTCTGGACAGCTGTCCAGAATTATATTCCTGATTTTGTATAAAGTCACCTGCACAAAGACACACAATACATTCATCATTGTGCTTCTTGTTCTTTCATATTTATATTGATATTAGGAAGACTTTTCAAACCAGGGATTTCTAGCTGTAAATACATCACAGTATCTATTATGCACAGGCATTTCACAGGAAGATAAACTATGTGATAGACATCTCTGACTCCCCAGCTGTGCAAGACTACAGCAGTCACAGCAATCACCTCTGTCTTCACAAATTAATGATCCGTGCTTGAAGTGACCCTAACAAAGGAGTTAAATTAAAATCATGTATAAAAGCACTTCAAATCATAACAGACAAGCCATATTTTTAAAGGCTTGGCAGTGTGATATACAGACCTACTGACTAATACCTTACCACAGCAGGTTTCCAAGGCTCCCCTTCAGCCTCACTGTCCTGGGCTGCAAATGAACATCCAGCCTGTGCTGTTTAAAGATCTTTTTGTAGTTGTTGTTGTGTTATAGAACCATAAAATCATTAAGGTTGGGAAGTACGTCTAGGATTATTGAGTCCATACATTAACCAGCACCACTGTGTTCACCTCCAAACTGTGTCCCCAGATGTCCCATTCGTTCACCTGCCTCTTGAACACTTCCAGGGATGGTGACTCACCACTCCCCTGGGCAGCCTTTCCCAGTGCCTGACCACTCAGTGAAAGATTTTTTTCCTAATATCCAATATAAACCTCCCCTGGTGCAGCTTGAGGCTGTTTTCTCTTATCCTGTTGCATGTTACCTGGGAGAAGAGATCGACCCTCCCCTGGCTCCAACCTTCTTTCAGAGGGTGGTTGAGAATGATAATGATGCAAGACAATTCACTGGTCTGAAAGCCCAAGAAGATGGGCCTGGCAGGAGTGCAGGTTCTGTGTTTTTCTGATGGTCCAATTGCGTTTTGCATGACTCAGGTGTGAAAATATTCCTCTTCCACAGAGAAATACCCTGGAATACTTCATCTGACTTGTAATCCCAGCCCCATTATCCGTGTCTGTGCCAGCATGTGCTGCTTGAAGGGAGATGGATAGACAGTGGGGACAGTACATGTCCCAACAGGAAAACCCTGATTTCATTTCACAGGTTATCTGTGGCTTTATTGCATCAGAAATGTCAGCTGTGAGTAATTCCAGAAAAGCTGTGACTGATGGGGAGCAATAAATAACAGTGCAGAGGAGCCTGAGCAGCTGAGGATGGGTGAGCTCTGAGCCAGTCCTATCATCTGGTGATGTGAGTGTTCTCTTCAGTGAAGACCCCAGGTCTTCCCATAATTGGGACAGTGAATCCAAGGCTTTAGGCTAGCACTGCTTTTGTGTCTGTGGTAAAACAGCCTCCATCCTAGGGAACTCTCCTGATCCTTGATGCTTGGAATTTTTTCCCAGAGTGTGCGCAGATAGGAAGACAAAACACAGCTGGGAGAGCAGTCCCAGTGTGGAGATGTCATTTCTGCCTGAAAAAAGGCAGCCTTGAGGTTTCCTTGGCTGAACACAGATGATGGTGCTTCCCTCTTTAAATGATCTCTTGGGAATCATGTCTTGGGATCATGGAAATCATGGAATGCTTTGGGCTGGAAAGGATTTGAAAGATCATCCAGCTTCACCTTCTGCCATGGGCAGGGACACCATCCACTATCCCAGGCTGCTCCAAGCCCTGTCCAACGTGGCCTTGGACACTGCCAGGGATCCAGGGGCAGACACAGCTTCTCTGGGCACCCTGTGCCAGGGCCTCACCACCCACTGTAACATTTCCCACATCATTTTTCTGCTGTCCCATTTTGCAGTGTCCTTCGGTGTAACACAAACAGCCCCACTCACAACAGTGATGTTGGTTCTTCTGATCTAAAATACAGTATATCTTCATAATTTGGCTTTGATTTAAGATTTGATCTTGCACTTAATAATTCCTCATTGGGCTTAATGCAACACCACAAAAAAACCCAGCAAAACCCCAAAAGCAAAGCAAAGCAAAGCAAAGAAAAGCAAAACAAAACAAAACAAAACAAAAAACAAAAATAAAATCCTTCCTCCCCCCCCCAAAAAACCCCAAACAAACAAAAAACCCACATCTACAGTTGAAACCAACAAACCAAAACCAAAACAACAAAACAAAACAAAGATTCCTACAGTCACAGACCATTGTCCTCTTTGTGGCTGCTTCTCCACCACGAACCACTCAGTGGCTACTAGAAAAGTTAAACACATGAACAGCAGTTTGCATCACTGGCAGACATCAGGATGGTCCATGGGTCAGCAGTAAATGGGAGAGGATGTGGTATTAATTACAGAGGGTAAGTCTTAGACAAATCCAATTTCTTTCTTGCATAGATGGAATATATGGAATATACTTATACTTGGATAAGGCTCAGTAGTGCACAACATCAAAAAATAACATCATGCAATATCAAGAGAGTACACAGTAAGGTTGCCAAACATCAAATCCCATGTCCCCTATTAAAAACAGATGGGATATTACCTTTTTCTTATTACCCATATGCTTTTAATACAGTTTCAGGATCTGATGCTGAAATACACTGCTGTCTGCTCCCATCCCAGCCCTGCTCTTCACAACCTCCTCTGCAGATAAGGGCTGACATCTGGGCTGTGCAAACAGTGGCTGTAAGAAGCTGAAAAGAGCAAGACAGGGACAGAGGAAGGAGGGAGAAAGGGTTGTTTGTTGCTGTGGAGGAGAGGGGAAAAAAAGACCTTCAAAAAGTGAGTACCGAATATCAATAAAATTTAGTATGTACAAAACTGACCAAGAACTCTGTAACTGGCAGAGCTCAAAAGGGAGCTCCAGTGGGAAATTACTGTAAAGCAAAGGAGTGTCCTGTGTTGTCTGTCAAAATGAGATGTAGGTCTGTTGCTGTATCTGCATGGAGATACAAATATAAAGCCACTAGTGATAAAATGCATGGAAGGTTTTGTGGGCAAAAAGTCAAACACGGAGGCCCAGATCATGTGGGATGTAGGATCTGGGCAAACAGAGGGAACTGGGTTCTGGAAAGTCAGAACTGAAAAGGAATTAAAGAATACAGTGAGCAAACAGAAGACCGTGAGCTCTCCTGTTTCTGTGGGAGAATGGGCTAATGGAATCATTGATTTATGCCAGTAGAAAATGGCATTTAATACCACTTTTGCATTTGGCACCAATACCATACAATCATAGAATACCAGGTTAGGAGGGACCTCAATGATCCCGTGTTCCAACCTTTCTTGGAAAAATCATGGTCTAGTCAAGGTGGCCCAGCACCCTGTCCAGCTGAATCTTAAAAATGTCCAAAGTTGGGGAATCCACCAAGAAGGAAACCTTGACTTTCCAAACAGATTCAGAAAATAGAGACAGAGAAAGAAGGAAAGACTGACCAGAACTCAAACCTTTTGATTTTCTTCCAAAGCAGACAGTGAGGTGATTTGATTACTTTGAAGGTATCTGGAGGAGGAGGAGGAAGAGTCAATGTCCAGAAAGCTACTGATGTAAAAGTGGAGGAAAGAACCAGATGCTCTCATGGGAATCTACAGGTAGAAGCTGACAAGAGGAAATGGGCAAGTATTTGTGACAGAAGGAAGAGGAACAGGATCCAATATCTAGGCACATGTTCAGGTCGTATTGGATGTGTCCAGCTCTTGTATAATCAAGACCAGATGGATTTCTAGAGTTTTAGGTAAAAAAGAAACGTTGACACTAAGGCATCAAAGTGAAGAGTAGTGGCTTGTATCATGGAGGATATTGAAGTAAAAGATTAAACAGATTTTTGTGGCCTTAAATTTTAAAAGTATATAAATAAATGTTTAGATCTTCAAGATAGTTAAGGCAACAACCCATCTTCAATAACACACCCTGCTGCCACATCAATTTATAAACATTCATAGATTTAATTGTTTAAAATTCAAGAGCTATGATAGCCTGAATTAACCCAATTCTTTATCGTCTCAAGGCAGACTTTCAGGAACTCTGTTCCTCATTTAAGGCACCACTGACATCTCTGTATTCCAGGGATTCATGAGCACCAACAGAAAAACATGGTCACTGATACGTGGGAGTCCAGCTAGTACTTGGGCATAGCTCTGACATCACAGAATCATGGAATGGTCTGGGTTGGAAGGGACCTTAAAGATGATCATGTTCCACCCCCTGCCATGGGCAGGGACACCTTCCAAAAGACCAGGTTGCTCCAAGCCTTGTCCAACCCAGCCTTGGACACTTGCAGGGATGGGGCAGCCACAGCTTCTCTTGGCAAGTCATGGAAACTTTATAACGTGTTTCAGCATGGTTAGTCATATCTCAGTCAATGGAGAACTTAATTAATAAGTACATCAAGTGGATAAATTGCCTCGCTACACTTAAATCAATATCTGGTGATGATACATCTGGTACTTACCTACTGTTGCCTTCTCCTGGGGACAGCAAAGCAGACTGAGTCACCATTAAAGTGTCAACTGGCAAGCCAAGGCCACTCTGAAGGTCTCCCGTCTGATGAGTGTTGATAATTGTTCTGGCCAAACTCTTTAGGCGGTCACTGGTCAAGTCATTTCTTGGGTGACCCGGCAGATCACCAAGCTCAATGATCAGCACTCTGGATGGACCAGCCCCATCAGGTGCATGCAGAGCCCGGGTGCTCCCTGCTTGTGTCCCCTCTTCCTTTGGGCCGTACCTGCTCTGAAAGGCTGTGCAAAATGCCATGTTAGGGCAGTGATATCTCCTTTTGCTGGCATTGGCTGAGATTACCTTCAAAGTGCTTTCACCTCCCAGCACATTACGGACTACTCTGACTTGGTCATGACCAACCTTCAAGAAATCAGCCAAACAACGTATTATGGTTGCCTCTTCCCCAACAGTGTCAGTTACAGTGAAAGCCACAAGAAGGGAAAGGCCAGCAACTATTTCCACAGGTTCCTTCTCGTGGAGGACAACATAGAGAAGGTTGTCCTCAAAGCTGAAGTAATTGGCTCCTGCCCCTGCATTCAGTGAAAAAGAAGATGGGGTCGGAGGGACATAATTCCCTTGGGTGAAAACACGAAGGCTGAGTGGCTCAGTGAAGAATATGGCCAGGGGCAGCCTGGTTGTGTTTTGGCCACTGAGGAGGTAGAGTCTGAAAGCCAGAGGTGCCAGGTCTGGGAAGCAAACCGTGGTGAGCTGGGTGGAAGGCAGAACAGAGAAGAAAGTAGAACGATGCTCTGCAGGGTAACACAAAGAATGAGAGGTCTCATCAGTGAAGGTGTCCATAAAGCTGCCAGTCATTGTGACCACTGGGAACAGTGTCTGGCTGTCCACACTGGAATCCAAGTTTTCTAAGATAACAAGAGCATGATCTGTCTGTTTGCAGAAGTAGCCTTGTACTGAGGGCTTGAAGGAGCACTTACTGTCCTCTCTGTAAATTCCTGGAAGAGAATAAAGGGAGTTGGGGAAAAAAATTAAATGTTTCAGACAGCATCACAATTTTTTTTTTTTTAATAGCTTCTTATTTTCCCATTCCAAATTTAAAGTCACTTTGTCAGTGTTAAAATTTTACATAGTTTTAAGAGAAGCCTGGACATGAGGGATATTAAATAGGTAAAAACTGCATCTACCTCTACCTCTAGAGTTGAAAATTGTTGAGGACTGAAAACAAATGACAGAGAAGCATCACATACACCTACCTTGTTCTTTCTACATATCAAACTGCAGTATCCATTGAAAGAGCATACATGCAAGGCAAACGTTTTTTCTGACCCAGCACTTTGTCCCCATGTCCTTGTGCCTTCTACATTTTTCCTGGTCCCAAGCCTGTAGCAGCGCGATGAATCAAGGCATCAAGACTGCAAATCTTTGCAAAGGTAATTTAACCCTGCAAAATGCTTCCTCATCCAACTCACAGAGACTGCACTTCAAACAGAAAACACTAGAAAGAACCAGAACATCATTAATCTACTCCAGTGATGAACCACCTCATCAAGTGAGAAGCTGGAAGAAACCACCAGATTCAGATACCTAAAAATACAGGAGATTCTTACACGTGTTCCAAATGTCCAGTCTCCCACTTTAGTCAGTTGAGATCTGGAATTTCAACCATTTGCTCACAGGCAGGTGAGTCTAGATTTGTTTGGGTTGTCTTGAGGTACCTGAGACATGTGACATAGGATCTATAGAAGATGTATGCCCTGCAAGGACACCCCACAGCACCAGAAATTACACTAAACACACATTTGTGTAACTGAAACACACCCAATTACCCAGCCGTCTATACAAATCAGCTTAAAACCAATGAAATTCACCCTAAAATACTTCTGTTTAGTCATCTCCATTACATTTTACAACCCTCTAATTTTATTGACCACAGGTGGGATCCTGTCACTTAAACACAAGTGCAGAGTGTCACCTGGACTTCTTTTGGTAGCTGCAACATCTGTAAGTGTAACACACAATAAATGGGAGTGCAAAAGCCACTTTAGATAACACTTTGCTCTTTCACTGAATGTAACAGGGGTGAAGATCATTACACATATCTCAGGATTTGCCACTAAATCCCCTCCCAAGTGGCCCTGCAGACAAATCAAGAGGATCCTTTTATGGAAGGCTCTAGAGAGAAGAGATGTAATCCACACAGTCTTCTGAGTTAGAATCATAGACTCACAGAATGGTTTGGGTTGAAATGTTGGACATTAAATATCATCTAGTTCCAACCCTTCTGCAAAGGACCACCTTCCACTAGGCCAGATTTCTCAGACCCCCATCTGACCTGTCCCTGAACACTTCCAGGGATGAGGAATCCACAGCTTCTCTGGGCAACCAATGCCTCAACATCCTCACAGTAAAGAATTTCTCTGCAATATCAAATTTAACCCTGCCCCTGTTAGTTTGATGCTATTCCCCCTTGTGCTGCCACTCCATACCTTTGTCAAAAGTCCTGAAAGGTGCTATAAGTTTACAGTGTGCTCCATCTGTCTAAATACAGGTCTCTGCTTTAAGATGAGAGAAATTGTGCCTCAGGCTGTAACGATGAGATCACCACTGATTACAAGGAGAGAATAAAAGTAAATGAGTTCAGATACAGGCACCAAAAACACAAACATTTCTGCCTGGAGCATCTTAGAAAAAGATGTATGTTTCTGTTTTTCCTTCCTCTCTTCAAAATAAAATCAAAGGAGGAATTTGCTGCTGCAGCCAGCTAGAATTCTCCTTCCCTCACCTAGCCTGCTCCTTCCTTAGTCAGCTGGCTCACAAACGTGTTGGGCAAAGCATGGCCAATGTCCAAACTAACTCTGTGCTCCTCATTCAGCACTTGGGGATGTGTATTCAGTTCACATAAAAAAAGAGGGACAGAAACATCCTAGAGAGTCACAAACTTCTGGACAAATCAGAGGATATTAGGGCACCAGGACATCCCTTATCAAGGACACATTATGTGAAAATTTCTGCTAGAAAAAAGTAGCAGACTCCTAAAAAAGAAATGAACTATGGGAAGTGTTGGATGGGGCTCTGAGCACTGTGGTGCAGTGGAAGGTGTCCCTGCCCATGGGAGGAGTGTTGGAACTGGATGATCTTTAAGGTTACTTCCCACCCAAGCCATTCTATGGTTCCATGAAATAATTCTGGACTCTTCCTTTAGTCACATCTCAAAGCCTGGATCCTGTGGGTTCTCACCTACTGTGCATTTCCAGGGGATCATCATGTGCAGCCCGTGGCTGCTGAACATTCCCCAGAATGAGCTCTCCCTCGGCACGTCACTGAGGGAAGCAATGGAATTACATAAATGTTGAGCTCTGCTCAGGGAGGATGTCCAAGTGAGATGGGATCTGTACAAACCGCCCTATTTTTAGACACCAGCTTACAAATTTGCTTCCCTTTTCTTTCTTTTCCCTGTTTTTTTTTTTTGTTTTTTTTTTTTTTGCTTTTCAATGTAAGCATTTTGCTGTAGTATTTTGCTGTCAGTTTGTGCTGGAGGCAAAAAGAGAGTGAGGGACAACTCTGTTCAGAACAGCAGTGGAAATGCTGTGCTCAGAGACATTGGAATTGTCCCGGAGCACTGTGCCGCCAGCAGCCTGCCCACAAAGGCTGACACATCTCATCCACGGCTCTCCTGGAAACACCCCATCTCCCCCTGGTGACATTTCTCATGTCTACAAATGGGATTTAATGATATGTCACGATTTCTCAGAATTTTCCTTAGCCCTGCCTGCCTTGCAAAGGGGGCTGGCTTGGTTTCCTGCACACTCACACACCCACACCCATGCACACACACGCATCATTGCTTGTCTTCTTCCAAATGGCCTTATCTGCCAGTCACAATTTCTGCAGCCTGCAATTTCGATCACTTTTAAATGAAACCCATGCTGGCCTTAGTAATCATAATGTCATTTACAATTTACCACAAAACACGTTTATTCGGTTAGTAGCACATTGGAGAAAGAGAACTCCATATGAACTCGCCACTGAAGCCCTAATCTGATTATTTCCTCATGAAAATCCAAGCAGGGGTGCCTGTAAGAGGGGTCTGAGAGGAGAAGAAAAAAGTGAGTCCTGGCCACAGCTGACTCTGATAATCAATGCGAACAGATAAGTGACGCGGCGTGTCACGGCCAGCAGCTAATCTGCCCCAGGGCTTTCCTCTAAAAAAGGCCAGAGTGGACAGGACTTAATAAATACTGAGTGACCACTGAATATTGAGCTGACATGTGCTATTTACATTGGTGATGAACAATAGCAGTGATAAATTCCAGAAGCATCCCCCCGCAATGGGTGAAATTGGATTACACAGGTTCTATTTGTATGTGTTTGCACACACACACGTGTGTGAGAGGGAGAAAAAAAACAGGGGAAAAAGAGTCGACCACAGTCCTTAGAAACGTGTGGGAAAGATGGAGAAGATATTCACATATTGTTGAACTTCACGCTGGGATCTTGTGTACCCAGGCAGGGGAAGGGGACACGTGTGCTTTGGGCTTGGGAATTCACCTGTTTGTCCTGCTCCACACAAGAAGAGAGAGAAATGATACGTGGAATGTGTGTGTGTCCACCCTCTGCAGGTAATTCCTCCACCTCAGAGAGCAGACTTTGCTTTCTGCAGGTTCCACTCATCATCAAGGCAAATTTATTATTTATTTATATACATAAACACACCAGCACATACATCTAGATGAGATTTTAGCACCCAGGTTGCTTCCAGGGTTCCTGACAAATATTAACTTTGTGTCAATATTTGTCCTTCCTGTTGTGAAATGAGGATTTTCCACCTCATTTCACATTTGAAAAGAATAACACGCCGAGGGGGCCCTCTTTGCTTAGGAAAGAAGCATCCACCACTACCACCATCACCACATCATATCCTTTACTTAGAAAAATGGACAGAGGTGGAAGGAGAGATGAGCATTTTTATAAATAGATGTTTTGACTTAAAGGCACATAGAGCCCTTTACAAGTCTCCTGCCTTTTCCCTTGTTCCCCAATGCCAAATAAATAAAATAAAATAAATTCTACATTTAAAATTGAATGAAATACATCAACATTAATGATTTTCCCCTTCAGGTTAACACCACCATTTGCTTCAATAATTTTTACCCATTTCATGATAGATTCCACAATTCATGGTACAAGGAAAAATAGAGTCTCTTTCTGACAAAAACAAAAGGCCATGTCAGTTTTTTACCAAAATAAAATAAATCTCCCACAATTTTCTTTCCATCTGACTGGATTTGCCCGTCAGTTATTTCTAATTTAACTACAATTATAGCTACAAAAATATAAAAGCAAGGAGGAGAGGAAGGGGGAGGGGAGAGATAAATGGGACACTGTTTAGAAATTGCAATTCATTGGCCTTGGGCTGGCCAGCACATATCTTTGCTGAGAGGGAAATATTCATCAGCATTAACTGTTCCTTTTGACCTGCTGACATTCAAATGGGAAATAAAGGGGAAGAAAAAAAAGGCCCACAAACACCTTGAAAATCCAGAAAAAGTAAATTATTCTGAGTTCAGTTGCAGAGGAAGGCACAGTGGTACAAATGTTTCCCATGTGTTTGTGTACAAATGTGCTGGTTTTGGTTCAGGCAGAGTTAATTTTCTTCGCAGTTGCTGTTTTGGGCTGTGTTTTGGATTTGTGCTGGGAATGGTGTTAATAGCACAGAGATGTTTTCATTATTGCTGAGAGGGGCTTGCACAGAGTCGAGGACCTTTTCTGCTCCTCACCCCACCATGAGAGGGCTGGGGGTGCACAAAGATTTGGGAGGGGACACAGCCAGGACAGCTGACCCCAGGGGACCCAAGGGATATCCCAGACCATGTGGGTTCATGCTTAGCATATAAAGCTGGGGGAAGAAGCAGGAAGGAGAGGACATTTGGAGTGATTTGCCTTCCGAAGTCACTGTTGCCTGTGATGGAGTCCCACTGGAGTGGCTGAACACCTCCCTGCCCATGGGAAGTGGTGAATGAATTATTTGTTTTGCTTTGCTTGCTCACACAACTTTTACTTCCCCTCTTTAAAGGTCTTTATCTCAACCCCCAAGTTTTCTCCCTTTTACCCTCCCAGTTCTCTCCCCCATCCGAACCAGGGCTGGGTGAGTGAGGGGCTGGGTGAGGTTGAGTTGCCAGCTGGGGTTAAACCATGGGAAAACATACACGCATAAATATGTACCCATAGCAGGGACCATGTAAATAAAAATAGAGTGACTGCTTTAGGCTGTTAATTCCTTCTTTTAAAGAAAATTATATTGGAAGGAAATGAGTCTCATAACATCACTCTACATGGGGGTTTTATGCTCTCCTGTTTATCGTTCTTCTATAAAAAAGTTTGACACCCCCCCCCCCCCCCCC